>APFE030358014.1:1649-23319 GCA_000404065.3 Pinus taeda | reverse complement strand
GCCAGGTAGTCTAAGCTATGGCTTTCGGAGATAATCGTCAATGATATGAGCAAGTTGATATCTAATTGCAGGAAAGTAAAACTAAATTCAAATCACATCATTCATAGTTCAATTCCTCGCCAGGTAGTCTAAGCTATGGCTTTCGGAGATAATCGTCAATGATATGAGCCAGTTGATATCTAATTGCTGGAAAGTAAAAGTAAAATCAAATCACATCATTCATAGTTTGATTCCTCGCCAGGTAGTTTAAGCTATGGCTTTTGGACACAATCATCAATGATATGAGCAAGTTAATATCTAATTGCAGGAAAATAAAACTAAAATTAAATCACATCATTCATAGTTCGATTCCTCGTCAGGTAGTCTAAGCTATGGCTTTCGGAGATAATCGTTAATGATATAAGCAAGTTGATATCTAATCTAACTAAAAAAGCAAATGAATAAGACTGAAATCAAAGCATAACTGAAATTGAAAAGCTAAAAAAAAAAAGTCAGCAGAGAGGTAAATCTCATGTCACTATTTGATGCAAAAACATGTAAAGAAAAATTAATCTACAATCAACTGGTTGAACACACTTACATGAATTAAAATTTCATGAATGGAAAATCTAAACTATCAAACTTGAAAGTAATCAAATGACATAATGAAATCAAAGCAAAATTACAAAATAAAATGTACTCTACCTTACATTCTAATGTGCTCCATCACATCTACTTCACATCTCCTTCCATGTTGAGAACATCAAAGCTTTATTCAAATTCTTCAAAATTACAAAGTACAACAAAGCTCTCCAAAGCTTTCAAAAGCCATCAAGGAAGAACTACAAACTCCAAGCTAAGCTAAGCTCTAAACTCTAAGCTCTAAGCTAATAAGCTAACAAATGAAGGAGAAAGATCTCCTATTTAGACAAAAATATGAGAAGTCATCTCATTAATGAGAGTGCATGAATCTCTCCCTCTACCTCTAGATTCCTAATCAAAATAGGAACTGATAAGACACATGTCTTGTTAGAGTTTCAATACAATTAGAAGATGTGACACATATCCTCATGATCCCATGATTCTTTCCACTCAAATTCGAATTTGGCCTTAGAGTGGCACATAAGGGTCTTCTAGAAGTCTCCTTTTGACCTACACATGTCAACAATCTCAACCCACTTGTTAGGTATAAGCATATGCACATTATTTTCTAATTTTTAACCACAAATTCACTAAAAAATGCTAAGAATTAATAAAGTTTGGAAAAACATAAATGTGGCCCAATGATAATGAAAGTGGGATGAATGTGGTGACATAGTAGTGAAATGGAGGTGATATAATGGACATAATAGTGAAAGTGTAATGGAAATGAATGACATTTTCAAGACCCAACATACCCCCCAACTGAAGCTATTGCATGTCCTCATGCAATATATATTACATTAACTCTTTTGGTCCTTGAGCTTTGGCTTAACTTTGCATGATATCATTTGATAACTTCATATTTCTGCAAAGTGTTTTACTTGAATTACAACATGGTTGGTTCTTGTGTTACAATCAATTTTTTTTTTTGTTGCATTCTATTTTGATTTTTGAACTTTGCATAATGATATTTTGATTATTTTTGCAAAGTATATCTTTATTGGATTGCATGATAGTTGGTTCTTGTGTGACAACCATGATTTTGTTTGTATCCAGTTTATCCTTTAAGCACTTTTTGGAAAGCCATTGTATGCTCATAGTAACAATGTAATAGTTAATATATGTTGAAAGTATGTGGGCTCTTGAATATGATATGGACATGGCAAGATATGAATATGAATATATTTCCCCCACCCCGAACTCATGGTATTGGCAATTTTATGAAATGAGGAAGAGAAATGCTTTTCCAATAATTATCATTCTAGCTTTTTATGGAATTCTATGGTCAAAAGTTAGAAAATGACGTACTTTAACTTACCCTTTGAAATGGATGAGTTGTATGTGTGGTGGCTACAAAATTCTGATCATATTCTTCTTTGAGTGGCTAAACAGGAGGAGTCATGGATAACGAGATAAGATTACTTTTTATTGCTTCTACTAAAACTTGTTGAATCTGCTCCAAAATGCTGAAAATAATAGTTTTTAATGTCTTCAAAACTCATTGGCACAATTCCTACTATGTGAAAAGATGTTCTGATGTCGAACATAGTAGGAAATTGTTGACTTAGTGGCCATTTATGGATGCCAATAGTCAACACGAGAACTCTCACCATTGATGACAATGAGAGTCAAGATGCCCAAACACATCTTGCTAGGTACAAATGAATTTGCCGATGTTGAGTCACCTAGAAGATCTCACAAATAAGGGACATTAATGTATTCCCACTGTTTGTCAACATGAGGACTTGCCATTAAGACATGCAAGCCTCAAGGTGTTTTTACAAAGAACTTAGACTCAAAGGACTATGGACTCAATATTTTGCATTGAAGCAGGGCTTATTTGCGGAATGAAAATGACAAGAAATGAAAGATGAAAGTGGAAGATGGCAATGGAGAGTAGAAATAGCAATGGGCAATAAGCATGTGAATGAGCCTCCTGCTTTTATTTGTGGTTATGAATGGACAAAAAGAGATGGAAAGTGTATGTGAATGTAAATGGAAAATATGGAGTGAAATGAGGTGAATGGTTTATTATGAAGTTGGATGTGATGGAGACAATAGTATCTAAAAGTTTTTCAAGTGTTTGGATCTGATTTTACATCAGCGTATTTCCTCTTTGTTACTGATCATCCTCTTATGAAACAAATTAGTCTCTTAGAGAGACACCATTCTCTTGTATTCATTTGTCCTTCCTCTTGGAACCTGCAAAAAAAACTAATACTTCTTCTGCAATGGAATGTAAGATTATCAAAGGAGAGAGATCGCCAATCTCTCTAGTTATGATATTTACATACAAAACTAAGAATTTGTATTAATGAAACAAGTTCTCAAAGAAAAAAATCAAAAGAATTTATACCTGTTTTGGAATTAGTGCCTCAAGTTGATGTTGCTTCTTTTCAGCAATTTATTTCATTATTGACCATTTCAACCTCTAATGATGGATTTCTCATTGTGTAGATCTTATTGAGAACTTTCCAACAATACTTGAATCATCAAAATCTGATTTTGTATGAGAAAGTTAGGCTGATTTGAACAATGAGGTTTTTCAGCTGCGGAATTGGACTTTAGCTGCGGAATGTCGACGGTTTCTGTAGCCAAAAATCTTGAATAAAAAGTTAGCCATTCATCTTTCATCATCAGTTCAAAATTAATCAATACCTTCAGAAAATTGAGTAAATAACTTATTTATTTCATTGATTCAAAATTATTATTTTTTCTTGACATGCGGCAACTTAGTGTGGTGACTTAGTGATAACACACAACTTGACTTCCCTTTAACCGTGGGTCTTTTTCATCAAATTGGATCAAATGAATAGGACATCATCCATGTACTGACATTTTCCCAGCTACCCATGTGGCTCTTTTCATCTCTTGACACCTATAACCTATAGAAGTAATAAAATGGCTGCGGAATTGCCAGTTAACTGCGGAATCAGGTTGCTTTCTATAGCTAAAACACAACCAACCATCAATTTTCTGATTTAGATTATTTTCTTCATTGTCTACATGTAGGAACTCTGTGAATGGTAGTGGCATATGGAGCAAAACAGTTTCAGTGATGGAAATGGAATACCAGGGTACCTACTCTTTTGCTGCTCATATATATATTTTTTTTAAGATATCCCCGAAGTGTCACTTTCCTACTGCCTTATGAATCATAAACCTTGAAGATGAATTTAATCTTTTGGTTACTTAGCAATTAGGCATGTGAACAATTTTAGAGCACTTCGACTATCAAAAAGATGCTTATGCAAGAGTGCAAATATGCAAGAGCTAGTATGCCGAAATGATAGATTATTTTCAAGATCAAATGAAAACCAATGATTTCAAGAATACCATTATAATGCACCAGACTTTGATATGATTTAGATCAGCCCAAAATTAGCATGCAAACAGTCCCAAAATCTCACTTGAAAAATGAACAAGATAATACTTATTGAGCCTTTAAGTGTATTAGGATTATCATAACTTATTTTCAGGACTAAACTTCAAGGATTACATTGTTGTAGCAGTGATATCAGACTTCTGAAATACACAAGACTGCTGAGGAAAATGAGCAACAAAGATTCAACTTATAGTTTGATAAACAACTGAAGGCACATCATGATAAAACCTCCACTCCTTCCAGTTTCTAAATCACAACCGATTTCCTTTTGCTGTCATGCTTCTATTTTCTATTGTCTATGCCCTGTCCATTATAAAATATAAACGATCATCCAGATTGGCCAATTTTGTATACCTCATTCACATTTTTCACCAGTGAGAAATTGAAAGTACCATCTAAATCATACGGGGCTGGAAAGAATTGTCGATAGCATAGGATTGCATCGTTACGCTATGAACAGTGGATAGAAAAACAATGCAAAGTTTTACAGCATGGCACTGACAGTCAAAAATATTAATCTCAGCAAGATATAATAAGACATATCCTAATCCTGCAAATGACTCTTATGCCCTTCATATTTTAGTGACTAAATACGTCAAGCATCATAGGTGTAGCCATTAAACAAATCATTCGGAAAGAGTCGTATTCAATTCGAACTCGTCTGATAGGTGTGATGAAGTATGAGTTTATTAAAGATGGGAGGCATGTAATCAAGTTTTAGATGCCAGCACACAGTTGATTCCTAATTAGAATTCCCTTCCTCAAGCATGCCGAATTAAATCACAGCCTGTTCATTAATTAAAATTCTTTTTTTTTTCACGCGGCAGGCAAAAAGAGGCTTCAGAAAAGCAAGAAATTTTCTCAAACCACCAAGAATTTCTTAAAACGGTTTTTGGGTTATCTAATTGACCCTACTGGCGAAGAAACCCATGTTTTATTTTTTTCAAATTCACCTCTGTTTTGCCAAATCGTGCATCTGAATTTTGACGTTTTTCTCTATTTTACATTTTTCCTGAGTTGTTGCATTCAGTCTGTAAAATCAATTTCAAAATATATATATATATTAGATTAGATATAGATAGATATAGATCTTATGTATATATATATATATATATATATTATATAATAAAAAAAATAAAAATAAAAAAATAAAATATAAAAAATAAAAAAATGTTTTCAGATGTAATCAACAGCAAATGAATTAGTCATTTTTAGGGAGGGGATACTACAGAAATGTTTCCTATCATATTAAGCAAGTGCCGTAAATAATGAGATTTATTCTAGCTGGAGCAGCTCAAAAGTTTGTTTCAAACGCTTGCCAAAGAAACAGATGGGTATCTTATAGTGGATTCATATTTGATGCAAACCCATGTGAGGTTGCAAAAGAGTTCAAGTTCTGATCTAAGGAGTAAAAAAAACCATCCTATTTTTTTATTGGTCGTTGAGATAAGATCATGTGGCAGGCCAAGACCAAAGTCACAGTCATTTCCATGCCTCCGTATGAAGTTCCAATACGATACTGAGAGCAGCATTGTAACAAACAATGCAGCAGAGAAACCCAACCCAATTTTAGCACTAACATATAAGCCACACTTTTTCCAAAAGTATGGACAATCTAGTAGAGATGGCACTCCATAACGGCCATGACTTTCTCGTAAATGTTAACAGGCATCTCCATATAACTATGTTCTCAGTTGGGATGTTCTGGTCGTATGAAGGATTTTCATTGCTGATTACAAGAGTCAGGCAAACAACTAGAGGAGGCTTTTGCAGATTTTATTGTATTTTTTTTTAATGTTTTTGCAGGTTCATTTTAAGGCCAAAACTTGAACAGGGATGTAGATTTTCTTGTTGAGGTGACAGTCAAAGCTAGGATTCAAGATAGCCATTGATTGCTTTTCTTTTTTTTCTCTCTGAAATTGTAAATTTTTATAAGAAGGATTAATGATTTTCAATTTTAGGTAACAAAGACTTCAAGGAAAACAGGCTAAAAACAGGACTTTGGCTGAAGTCTTACGCTGTTTTTTTATCAATCTGGGCTAGGTGACTAGGATAGAATTCATGTCGGGACAATTCCGAAGATGCCCATATGGTCGGTTTCTTCATTGGATGCTTGTAACCTGCTAAACCTTCAAACTAGCTGTGGAATTTTCAATTAGCTGCGGAATCAGGCCACATTCCGTAGCTAAGTTGCAAAATCTTTTAAAACATGATACAGTGTTTTGAGGACCACTACAAACCATAACCAGTCAATTTTGGATAGATGAACCTATCAAAGCAGTTGGGTTTCAATTTTTTATTATTATTATTATTTTATTTTCTTTAAACAATTGAAATGATGAAGTTTATTTTGTCTCCTTTTTTTTTTTAACATAACAATTCTTTTTTTGATCCTCTAGATCACACAAAGTGCAGGAGGAGAGCATACTCAAGAATTATTAAAAAAAAAATTTACATAACAATTATTTTTCTGATCCTCCAGATCACACAAAGTGCAAGAGGAGAGCATACTCAAGAATTATTAAAAAGAAATTTTAGATGTAAGAAATAAGGTCTCCTAATTACACTTCCCCGAAAACGGTGCCAAAATGTCTAGTCAATTTAACATCTTAAATTGCTCTACATAAATTATTAATCCAGGTATCATAAACTGATGAAGTGTGGTGCACCATATGTGCTTAGTTAACCTTTTTCTTACTTCGTTGTTTTATAGATTTTATTTTGTTTTGGCGTTTTGTTTTTGTTGATCTCCTAAAGTGTCTAATGCAAATGGAAATCCTATTCGAAGATCTTAAGAATACTTTTAAAGTATGGATATAGATGTCAACACAGGGTTTATGTCCCTAATGGTAACTTCCAAAACTTAGCACTTCAAAAAAATCTCAAAACATGTTATTGATGGAATTAGTACTTAAACAAAAGTGTAAGTATGCAACTACTTCAATCAAACAAAAGATGAAATATTGATCATGAAATCACTGTCTCTACTGCTTGTCTAAATACGGATATAAAAGTTAAGTTATTGCACTCAAACAAATCAAAAACTGCAAACTAATAAAAGTAAAAGCAAATCACATCATTCATAGTTCGATTCCTCGCCAAATAGTCTAAGCTATGGCTTTTGGAGATAATCGTCAATGATATGAGCAAGTTGATATCTAATTGCAGGAAAGTAAAACTAAAATCAAATCACATCATTCATAGTTTGATTCCTCGCTAGGTAGTCTAAGCTATGGCTTTCGGAGATAATCGTCAATGATATGAGCAAGTTGATATCTAATTGTAGGAAAGTAAAACTAAAATAAAATCACATCATTCATAGTTTGATTCCTCACCAGGTAGTCTAAGCTATGGCTTTCAGAGATAATCGTCAATGATATGAGCAAGTTGATATCTAATTGCAGGAAAGTAAAACTAAAATCAAATCACATCATTCATAGTTCGATTCCTCGCCAGGTAGCCTAAGCTATGGCTTTCAGAGATATCGTTAATGATATGAGCAAGTTGATATCTAATCTAACTAACAAAGCAAATGAATAAGACTGAAATCAAAGCATAACTGACATTGAAAAGCTAAAAAAAACAAAGTCAGTAGAGAGGTAAATCTCATGTCACTATTTGATGCAAAAACATGTGAAAAAAAACTAATCTACAATCAACCGGTTGAACACACATACATGAATTAAGATTGCATGAATGGAAAATCTAAAATATCAAACTTGAAAGCAATCAAATGACATAATGAAATCAAAGCAAAATTACAAAATAAAATATACTCTACCTTACATTCTAATGTGCTCTATGACATCTACTTCACATCTCCTTCCATGTTGAGAACATCAAAGCTTTATTCAAATTCTTCAAAATTACAAAGTATAACAAAGCTCTCCAAAGCTTTCAAAAGCCATCAAGGAAGAACTACAAACTCCAAGCTAAGCTAAGCTCTAAACTTTAAGCTCTAAGCTAATAAGCTAACAAATGAAGGATAAAGATCTCCTATTTATACAAAAAGATGAGAAGCCATCTCATTAATGAGAGTCCATGAATCTCTCCCTCTACCTCTAGAGTCCTAATCAAAATAGGAACTAATAAGACACATGTCTTCTTAGAGTTTCAATACAATTAGGAGATGTGACACATATCCTCATGATCCCATGATTCTTTTCACTTCAATTCGAATTTGGCCTTAAAGTGCCACATAAGGGTCTTCTAGAAGTCTCCTTTTGACCTACACATGTCAAAAATCTCAACCCACTTGTTTGGTGTAAGCATATGCACATTATTTTCTAATTTTTAACCACAAATTCACTAAAAAAGGCTAAGAATTAATAAAGTTTGGAAAAACATAAATGTGGCCCAATGATAATGAAAGTGGGATGAATGTGGTGACATAGTAGTGAAATGGAGGAGATATAATAGACATAATAGTGAAAGTGTAATGGAAATGAATGACATTTTCAAGACCCAACAGGAACGACTGTGGTCGGATCTTATGCAAGAGGAGATCATGAGGAGCACACCAGATGGTTCTTCATCCAAGAATGATGATGAAGAAAATCTTGCCTCAGCAAATAAGGAAAGTAAAGGGAAGGGGAAGGCTTCCCATTTCAAATCGAAGTCTTCTCATGGAGGGAAGAAGGGTGACATGTCTAAAGTAAGATGCTTTAATTGTCACAAGATGGGACATTATGCGACTAATTTCCCATCGAAGAAGTCCAAGAAGGGATCCTCAGAAGGATCGGAAGGTAAGGCATTAGTCTCTGAGTTCGAAATGGACTTTACCCTCATCACATGCATGGTGTCATCGATGATGGGTTGTGTCTGGTATCTTGACAATGGAGCCTCATTCCACATGATTGGTGATAAATATTTATTCAAAGCCTTGGAGGAGAAAGACCTCAAGATGTGCTTAGAGATGGGTGACGACAGAAGGTATAGTGTTTCAGGAGTAGCCACGATTTCTTTTCAGAGGGAGAATGGAGCTCCTCTCACCTTGACATATGTGATGTGTGTGCCTCGACTAAAGAATAACTTGGTATCGGTTGCGATGTTGGAGGAAAAGCTATGATGTTGTTTTTAGTAACGGAAAGGCATTTCTAATACATAGCCACAGGTCAGACCAAGAGGATAGGGATTTGAATGAAGAATCTCTATAAACTAGAGGTAGATGATTGTGCATCATTGAGTACGAAAGGAGAATTGGTGAAAAGCCAGGACATTGGCGAGTTGTGGCACAAGTGGTTGGGCCATTTGCATCATGGGGCTTTGAAGATAATGCAGCAGATATCTACAAGACTTCCCAAAGGTAAACTTGAGCAAGTTGACACATGCAAATGTTGTACCTTGGGAAAGTACACCAAGTCGTCCTTTCATGATTGAGGCAGTCGAGTAGAGGCTATCTTAGAGTGAGTTCATACTGATTTGTGTGGACCATTCTCGACGGAATCCATAGTGAAGCAAAGTTATTATGTGATTTTCATTGATGACTATTCTCATAAATGCTGGATTTATTTCATGCAGAAGAAGGACCAAACTTTCACAAAGTTTTGTGAGTTCAAAGCTTTGGTCGAGAAAGAATCAGGGAAGAAGATCAAGGCCTTGAGAAGTGACAATGGTGGAGAATATGTCTCTCAAGAGTTTAAGGACTTCTGAGCAGCAGAAAGAATTAAATGAGAGTTTACGGCACCTCATAACCCACAGCAGAACGGGGTGGCTAAGAGGAAGAATAGAACTATCGTAGGGGCAGCACAGGCAATGCTGCATGACCAAGGCCTACCACTTCACTTGTGGTATGAGGCATGCAACACAGTTGTCTATTTGCAAAATAGAAGCCTACAACGCATACTTAGAATGAAGACACCAGAGGAAGCTTTCTCCGATAAGAGACCAAATGTGGGTCACTTTAAGATCTTTGGCTCATCAGTATATTGCCATGTGGCAAAGGATTCATGGAAGAAGCTTGAGCCGACAGCAAAGTTGGGGATATTTGTGGGGTACATTGATACACCTCACAACTATTGGGTGTACTTGCCTACCAGTCAGAGGACAGTGGTTCGTAGAGATCTCAAGTTTGATGAGCAAAAGGCCATGTGAGTTTCCCTTGAGAGGGAGCTCCAACTACATGGTGTGGAGGAACTGTTGGTTCCTAAGAAGGAGGAGCCTCAAACTGATGCAGAGCAGCTGCATGTAGAGGTTCTAGGAGTGGAGACATCCACTCAAGCAGAGTCTTCCAAAAATGGACAAAAGCGCACAAGAGAAGCTGACAGATTGTTGGAGGATGCGAGGGAGAATGTGGGAGCACCATTTTCTCAGCACAGATAGAGGAGATCGCCTGAGAAGTACACTGTATACATATCCCTTACAAGGGAATGTGTTGAGATTGAGCCATCTTCCTTTGAGGAAGCAATGTAGTAGCTGATTTGGGTTGATGCTATGGTGGAGGAGTGTGACTCCATAGTTCATACTGGTGTTTGGGATGTGGTTCCAAGACCAGAGAACAAGTCAGTTGTGAGTTCTCATTGGCTTTACAAGGTAAAGCATGCTGTTGATGGTAGTGTGGAGAAGCATAAGGCAAGATTTGTTGCCTGCGGCTTTTCATAGGTTGAGGGGATTGACTATGATGAGACTTTTGCTCCTGTCACAAGGTAATCATCTATCAGATCTATGTTGGCACTATCAGCATAGATGGGTTGGAAGATCCATCAGATGGATGTAAAGACTACATTCCTCAATGGCCAGATTGAGGAAGAGGTGTACATAGAGCAACCGGAAGGTTTTGAGACCTTTGATTGTGAGTCGCATGTGTGACGATTCAAGGGTGTTGTACGGGCTGAAGCAAGCACCTCATGCTTGGTACACCAAGATAGACAACTACTTCACCAGGTTGGGCTTCACAAAGAGTGAAGCAGATGCGAACTTGTACCAAATCCTGGTGAAAGGTAAGTTGTTGATCATCGTACTTTATGTTGATGATCTCATATTGACTGGTGATGATCAGCTGATCATGTCTTGCAAGGAGGACCTTGCAAGATAATTTGAGATGAAAGACATGGGTCTCATGCATTACTTCCTCCGCATGGAAGTGTGGCAGAAGGATGGGGAGTTGTTTGTGTCTAAGGGCAAGAATGCCAACGAGATACTCAAGAGATTCCACATGGAGAAGTACATGCCCATGTAGACTACTATAGAAGGTAACTGGAGGAAGGAGGTTGCTACTTCAAGAGAAGTGGTAGAGGCTACTGTGTACAAGTTACTTGTGGGTTCACTAATGTAATTAATGAACACACGACCAAATTTGTGCTATGCAATGAACCAACTGAGTCAAGCGATGGTTCAGCCTACCAAGATGTTTTGGAAGGTGGAAAATCATGTATTGAGATACCTCAGAGGCACATCTCAGTATGTATTATGGTACAGACAGACAAAGGGATTGAACCTACAGGGCTTCACTGATGTAGATTGGGTAGGGAGTCCATCAAATCGGAAGAGCACATCAGGAGGGATTTTCAACCTTGGTTCAGCAGCAGTTTCTTGGTACAACAGGAAATAGAGGTTGGTTACACTCAGCTCGGTAGAGGCAGAATACATGGCTGCAAGTGAGGCAGCATGTGAGGCCATCTGGATGCGGAAAATCCTAGTTGGTTTGTTTGATCAAAGGATGGATCCAACTGTGATCTATTGTAATAATCAAAGTTGTATCAAACTCTCTAAGAATCTAGTATTTCATGATAGGTCCAAATACATCGACATCCAGTATCATCATCTTAGAGACTGTGTAGTGAGGAGGATCATGTTGCTGTAGTATATTTTGACAGAGGAGCAACATGCTGAAATTTTGACAAAGGCATTGTCGAAGTGTAAATTTGAGTTCCATAGAGACAGGATCGGGGTGGCAGATAATCCCTTTCTTGTTGAGAGGGAGTGTTGAAATATGGCAACAAGAATATTCCAATTTAATTTGTCCTTGAATTAAATTGTGAATTAAAATTGAATTTAGTCTTAACAGCTACTTGGAAATAATTAATTAATTTATTTTATTAATTAGTTGGAGAAATTCAAGTTAGAAGTCTTTCTGAAGTCATGCAAGATTTATCCCTTAAATTAAGGAGATAATATTGAGTTATATTTGAGTTGTAATTAGTTAACTCATCTTACTGAGTTAAGTCCAGTTAAATTAGTTCCAAACTGTTTGAGGAACTAATAGTGAGTTAACAGTCATTTGATGCATTAATGCACTCAACTAGTGCTACTCCAGTGAACTGAAGATTCCCTCATTAGAAACTCATTCATGTCTATTCTGAGAAAGACACAATTGAGATTAATGTTCAAGGACAGTGTACTATTAGTTGCATGTGTTTTCTTATGGAAAAAACTCATGTATGCAGTCAAGGATTCATCCTTGAGGATTGCACAGTTTTGAGGGCTAGTCATCCACAAGGAATAGCGCAAGGAAATAGGAGCTTGGAGGGTAGAGAGGAAGGCTGGAGAGAAGCCAAGATTGCCTATGAGCATCTGTGAGGATTGTACTGAGAGCTGGCTGGCTATGAGAGCTAAGGCTTTGTATAATTTCTATGTATTTCCACCATGCATGATAATATATTAGTGTGGGGTTTTTGTCTAGTACTTTCGCCAAAGTATTTTCATGTGTATTGTGCCATTGATTCTTCTTCTTCTGGTTATATTTTTCAGCTTGATCCTTAAGCTTCCATAAATTGATAGTAGAAGTAGGTTATAGTATTCTGCTTTGATTTATATTGCATTATCGAGTTAACCTATCATATATTTTCTACATAGAGCAATCAAAATTATACCAAAGATAAAGAAACCTCAAAACAGTACATGCAAGTCATGTCAAATGGGAAAAAAAACTAAGACTTCATTCAAATTCAAGGACAATTTGTCAAGTAGTAAGCCTTTGCAGTTAGTACATATGGACTTACGTGGTCCTTCTAGAATAGAAGCACTAGAAGGAGAAAATATTTCATGCCGATAATTGATGATTGTTCTAGATTGACATGGGTAGAATTCCTTAGAAATAAGTTGGAAGCATTTGAGAAGTTCAAAATATTCAATGCATTAGTAAAAAATCAAATAGGGTGCAAGATAAAGTGCATAAGTTCAGATAGAGGAAGTGAATTTACTTGAGTTTGCATAATAGTATGATGAACTTGGCATGAAAAGGTAGTATACTATTGCAGACACACCACAACTGAATGGAGTTGCAGAGAGACAAAATAGATTCATTCAGAAAATGGCCAAAGCCATGATGTGAGAGAGAAACATTCCTCAGACCTATTGCTCAGAATAGTAAACATAACAATTCATATTATCAATAAGGGACATCTCTGACCAAACTATGACAAGACATTATATGAATTGTGGCATGGTAAGAGAACCTCAAACAAATATTTTAAATTGTTCAAAATTAAATGCTATATCAAAAATAATGATGAGAAGTTAGGAAAGGTTGATGTTGGATCAAATGAAGAAATATTTTTGTGATATTTGCCAAAAAGTAAGGGATACAGGTGCTATAATAAAAAAATTGCATAAGATTGTGGAATGCATAGATGTAAAGTTTGATGAAGAGCTACCTAATAAGAACAAAAGCATGGGTTTTATTAATCCTATAGATCATCATCATCATGATAGTAAAGGAAATGAAGTACAAGATGAATAATTAGAAAATACAGATACTCATTCAAAAGATCCCTCAAGACATACACAAAATAATCACCCTAACAGTCAAATTATTGGAGACAAAAGTGAAGGAGTTGAAATAAGGAGGCAACTTGTAGAGAAATCAGATGAAGCTCATATTTCTATGTTGTCACAGATTAAACCAAAGAACTTTGATGAAGCAAGTATAGACAAAAAATAGACAGAAGTTAGGAACATGGAGTTAGACTAAATTGAAAAGAACAATACTTGGGAACTAACACCAAGACCAACTAGAAAGAATGTTATTGACACAAAATGGGTATTAAAAAACAAGATGAATGAACAGGGAAAATTTATTAGAAACAAATCTAGACTAGTGTACAAGAGTTACTCATAAATAGAAGATCTTGACTGTGAAGAAACTTTTGCACTAGTTGCAAAATTGGAGGCAATCAGGATGTTTTTGGATTTTACTTCTATAATGATTTCAATGTATAACAAATGGACGTGAAGTCGACTTTTCTAAATGGAGAACTTGAGGAAGAGGTCTATATGGAAAAGCCTAATGGTTTTTTGTTATCAAATAATCCTAAATGCGTTTGTAGGTTAAAGAAAGCAATGTATGGCCTTAAACAAGAACCACAAGCATGGTACTCTATGCTAGACAAGTATCTTCAAAAGCATGGCTTCAAGAGAGGAGGAGTTGATAGTAATTTGCACATAAAGGTTGATGAGGATGAATTACTAATTGTGGTTGTGTATGTTGATGATATTATGTTTAGAAAAAATAAAGATCATCTAGTAAAATGGTTTGTTGAAGAGATGAAATCTGAATTCGAGATTTCTATGATTGGAGAACTTACCTTTTACATAGGGCTACAAATTCTACAAAAGTCAAGAGGCATATTCATCTCTCAAGAGAAATACATACGGTATAAGTTGAAATTTTTCCAAATGGAAGATTGTAAACCTGCCTCAACCCCCATGGAAATTGGATGCAAGTTATGTGCAGATAATAAATTGCCTGATGTTGATCAGAAGCTTTACAAATCTATTATAGGAAGCTTGCTATACCTAACAACCTCTAGATCAGATATAATGTTGGCAGTCATATTAGTGGCAAGATATCAATCAATGCCTAAACAGAGTCATATATTAGCAACAAAGGGGATATTCAGATACTTGAAAGGGATTACAGGCTATGGACTATGGTATTCAAAAGGCAAGAACTTTACATTGATAACACACACATATGTGGATTGGCCCAATTGTGTGGATGACAAGACAAGTACAAGTGGTGGTGCATTCTACATAGGAGAGTCTTTATTCATTAGGAAAATGGCTTGATGTTGTAGTTGTAGGAGAGTCCGGTTGTATGGATGATTTGATGTTTCCTATTCTCAAATATAGTTGTAGAATAAGCATGTAAATAAACATTCTCAAATGTACATAGTCCATTTAGAAATTTTCATATCTAGTCAAAACATGTTGAAGGTGAGCCTAACTCAATGTATATTTGCATCATTAGAATCTTCATAAAACTCTTCAACTTTTGATGAATTTAAATATGTATATGGCATGCATCAAAGTACATTATGATAAATGTATTCAATTGGCATTCCATCTATGAAGAAATCAAAACTGATATCTCTTCAAATATATATATGAAAGCAAAAGAAAAGGTGTTTCCATCAAGCCTAGAGGAGCAGATCCTATACATTTTTATGTATGGTTTCTAGAAGCCTTCATCATGAAACATCATGAGATCGACATCTAAACCATATTATTTGCGAGTTCTATATGAAGATATCTAGTCCAACAACTAATATATCATAGTATTGGTGTAAAGAGTCATTTCATGCAAATATCATCTATGACTGCAAAACATTGCTAATGAATAATACTATGAAAATAGTTCTACGATCAAAGAAAGTGATTAAGCTATATTGCTACATCTCATTTCATCAATAGGATTCCTATAAATCCTTTAGCGTTGTACTATGAGAGAAAAAATTTGAATGTTATATTTTTTACCTAACCTCATGTATACAAATGGTGAATGCTTGAAGTATTAAATTGTATTCATCATTAATAAAATAAATATATTGAAGCACTTCAGCAACATAGTTGAACATATTTTTTTTTCTTTTTCACATGAAGATCCACAGTCTCATGAGGATTTGAGTGTAGAATCAATTCATCAGGATCTCATCACTATTCTAAAACAAAACATTCAAATTCAAAGAGGAATTTTCTTGACATGAGGACACGATAAAAAATTTTGAAACAATATTAATGCAGAGTTCATTTGTAGAATAAATTGCATCACACACAGAGGTCATCCACACATTTTAAAAATAAGGCTACAATGAGGCATTTCAATATCAAATATTTTGGCAGAAAATTTTATCAAATGAAAGTATTGAAGATTGCAATTCATAAGATCGACATTCAAAACTACTGTGTTGTAGAATATATTACTTACAGTCATTGAAATGAAGTCATCATATTTAAAAACTTTTCAAGGTAAAAATTAAATTATGAAAGCCTAGTTTATGAAGTATATATGCATCAATCTCAACAAGAGAAACTTGAAAATAAAAAGAGTGCCTTTGACTCAATGTTTTGTGCAGATATTTGAAGAAAAAAAAGGAAAGGAAAAAGAAGTCACCAATGCATGTCATTGAAAGAGGCATCACCAACATTGATATATTTAATAACTATATATGTTGAAAATCTACAAATGAAAGTGAAGCATAACCCTAAAAATCAATAAATGATCTAATTCGTTGTATGTGAATTGATCATAAGAGAAAAGCTCAGAAGCTAAATAAGCTCCTCAACAAGAAAATCAAAAGTGCGACAACCTAAAGAGAACTAGGGAGGCGGGATACTATGCATATATAATTTACAACCCAGAAAATGAGTGCAACTGTCAGGACTTCAAGGAAAAATGAGCAGTAACAAGATTATGGACAAGAAAATTTGACAAGAATAAAGGTTGCAGGGAACAAAGAGGCAGTGTTAATGACATGGACACAAATATTGCCAGTACATGCAATACAAATCTATTGACATAAAAGGGAATATGATAACCATACATTTTGAAACAAGCGTTATTTGTCAAATTATTTGTCAAAGTGTTATAATATGAAGCAACATTATAGTATTTTTCGAGGGTTATATGAAGGCATAAATATTATTTTTGATTTAATAAACATAAATGAATCCAATGTACATTGAAGCCATTAACATGTGGAGACGACGATATTCCTAAACCAATGCTAATGTGTTACATTACAAAACAAATGGAGTAGCTTTAGGATTTTATGCCCTATTATAGACAACGTGTTATATATATATTATATATATATATTAATATATGCGCTCAAGAATTATGGATAGACAATGTTACATAATAAATGCTCAGCATTATGTGTAGATAATGCTATATATAATGGACAACATTGAAATTGGAATTGTTTGTTGAATGGACAGTTGAATGCAACAAATATCATGTTGAATGGACAACACTCTAACAACTCCAATATCGTCTCTTTTTTGGCAACGTTGGCACTATACAACTACAGTTATATGCAGCGTTAGCCTTGGATGAATATATGCGTTGGATGGTATTCCTTCCATGAATATTGCGTTGCATTGGATGAATATATGCGTTGGATGGTATTCCTTCCATGAATATTGCGTTGCATTGGATGAATATATGCAGTGTTGAGCACATGAGTAATTGTGTTGGATGAATATTAATATATGCCTATTTTATCATCTCCTTGGAGCAGTGTTCTTCCTATAGTAGTGTTGTGTTCTCTTTTATGAGAGGATCAACATTCTTTTTAGTTATTTATCTTTTTGGAAGCAACGTTTTTTTATTATTCCACTCACTACTATACCAAGGGTACTTTTAAGACATTTTTTTTAAGACAAAAGAAATTTTTTGTCTTAAAAAGTCACTTTTTATTTTAATTATTTTATATTAAAATTTAATATCAATTGAATTGTCTTAAATATAAAATTTAATATAAAAATAGTTTGATACAAAAATATTTTAAGACAAAACCTTATATTTAAGACAAAATTTTAAATTTAATTGAGACAATTATTTTAAGACCAAACTTTATATTTAAGACAAAAACAGTTTGAGACGAAAATATTTAGAGACAAATTTATATTTAAGACAATGACCACTTAAGACGAAACTCGTTTAAGACAATTAACAATTAAGACAAAACATATCAATTTAAGAAAATATTATCTAACAACTACAAAATTGATTCTGACAGTGCACCCTAAGTCTATAAGCTTGTAGGCTACTACTATATCGTGTCTATACCAACACTGTTATTTCACTTTCCATTCATGTTATCTTATATAAAGACAACGACTTGTTGGGCTCTTTGTTTTGTAGGGGTAGCCAACTCTGAAGAACGTGAAAACTTTCCTCGCAAGATTTCTCAGACATTAATTACTCTTTTTTCATTCAATCTTTGTTGATATGATTAGAGAAAGCTTGTATGTCATTGCATTTGACACTACTACACAGAGGGGAATTTTAAGACAAAATAAATAGTTTGTCGTAAAATTTTCAATATAAGGCGCTAGTAAAAAAGGTAAAGGATTAGGGGTTCGTCTTTACGCTATTAATGGGCTCTTCAGGAAGTAGAGTGATGGAGGGTGACAACAACTAATGGGATTTTGGGCGTTGGAGGCCGACAATAGAGGTGTGCGAGGAACAATGGAGGCACTAAGTTGGAGTACTTTACGGGATCTCCATCAATTGTGGTTTAATATGTGTTTCTTCACTATTTTATTTATTTTGATCGTTACTTATGTTCTTTGGTTGTTGTTATTAGCACATTTTTGTGCTGGATTGGCAGCATGGATTAGATTAGCCTGAAGGATTGTTGAAAAATGCAGCAAGAAATTTTCAATTTGATTTTGCCTTAATCAAATTGAGAAAATTTGAATTTCCACATCAGCAGACAACTTGGATGCAATTCACTTATATGAAATGGGTTGTGTCACCCATTTTATTCAATAAATTCGAGTTGGAGGAGTTAGAGTTCAGTTAAGCATGTGTGATTGCTAATTTGTAGCAATCAAAGTCAATTATCTCAAGTTGTTTTAAGTTAAACCAGTTCTAATTGTTGGAGGAACTAGTGGAAGTATAGTGGTGTAGTGGGACTTCAGTCAAATGCAGTGATCATCTAGTTAACTGATCAATCAGCCTAAAATAGCTAGTGCATGCAAAGAATTCAAGTTCCCTGGCTACGGTGGAGATTCCAAGGCAATGTAACATTAGTTGTAGATTATTCTTAAGCGTATAGGTGTTGCATACAGCGACATGATCAACCTTAGGAATTGCATAATCCATTTTGGAAAAAATCATAAATAATAGGGGCGTGATTTCTCAAGGAATTTCACAAGGAAATAGGGTCTCAAGTAGAGGCAGAAATTGATGAAGTTTAGGTTTAGGCTTCTTAGTGAACAAAGAGATAGGTTATTCACTTACAAGTTGTGCACAGTTGAGTAAACAATTTTAATACATCTATATTCATCAGATTGATGCAAGAAGGCATTGGAGTTTTTAGCAGATTGCTTTCCCCAGGAAAAATATTGTGTGCATGTGTTTTATTTCTTATTGCATGTCTGAATTTTTTGTTCTAAATTGTGAATTAACTTCCGTAGAGCAGTAGATTAGGGTTGTGTCTTATGATTTTGAAAAAACTTCATGGAAAGTTGCAAATATACATCATATCATAGCAGGATTCACATTAGAGCAGGAATTTTGAATTTTTTTACCAGAAGGTTTGAATTTCCAGTTCAGTGTAGCAATATCTCTTAAGAGATGGGAATATGACCTTCAAAGGGTTGAGGCTAGAGTATGCCTTAGAAGGCAACTCTAATTTCATTTACTAGAAGGATCGCATGGAGGAGGTATTCGATGACAATGGATTGCTAGAATACATCAAGAGAGATGATACAAAGCCAACAGAATCTCATGCCCAAAACCTTGCTCAGTGGAAGAAAGTTGCAGCCAAAGTGTGGAGAATAATATTGGAGGGAGTACGGGACCACATTTTCAACAATCTTCATGGGAAAGAAAATCCATATGCAATGTGGTAGGCACTGACAAACATGTTCTAGACTAGTAGTGACCACAAAAATTTGGTGATTAAGGACAAATTTTGAAACATCAAGATGTAGAAAAATGACATTACCCTACAATATTTGAGGAGGTTCACACAAGTTCATGATGAGCTTGCAAGAGTTGGTGTTATTGTTTCAAAGGATGACTTGGTAAGCATAGTTGTTACACTAAAATTTGTCACCATGACTATCTGCAGTTAATAGGGCTCCATCAATAGTCATATTATCCTCCTTGTCAAGCCTAATACCTCTGCTCTTCACGTCAAGCTTCAAAAAAGAGAGAAAGTCACTAAAAACATGTTTATCTCTGGGTACGCAGGTTCTCTCTACCTTGCCTGCGTGTACGCATCCCAAACTCATTGTACCTGTGTACTTGTACATTCTGTAAGTCAAGGGATGGGTGCGTACCCCTGTAAAGGTCGAAAGGCGCGAGTTTCATCTTTAAAAAGTTACTTGTGGTCACTTCTAGAGCCTTCTAGAAAAGTGTTTGACGTGTATTGAGCGCCTCCAGATGGTTCATGCATCCCTATGATAGAGGAACTTATCCCATCAAGAGAGGAGCTACCCCATCCAAAAGAGGGAGTATCCCGTTGATGTTGGAACTGAATAACTTCCTCTAAGAACACTATAAATACAGGCCTTGGACCAGAGGAGGGGAGGTTGAAAGCTGAACATTCCAAAGGGTAGATGCTGCTGGAATGAGGACTTCCATTGTAAACTTGTGAGGAGAGATTAACATCCTTTCTTATTGTCATATTGGAAGTGGGTGAGCTTGTCAAAGTAGAGGAAAACTCTTGCTGGACCCTGGGAGGAACTTGCACAACACCAAGGCTCAGGTTGTAATGGTTTCTTTTTTGTTTCCTTAATACAAATAAGTCCATTCTTCTCAATGATTTGTTGTTAATTAATTGTTTCATATACTCCTTGGTCTATATGTTGAATATGCTTTGTTTTATGGAATATTCAGGTGTTATGTAATCGTTTGATTGTTAGTGTATGAAGGTTTCAAAGTGAAGGAGGAGCTCATCTGGATCAACGAAGCTAGGCTGCTACAACAAGCGTTGGACCTAAGGTAAGATCGAAAAACACTTGGTTTCTCATAAGATAATGTATATTTAGAGAAGTATTGCTCTTACTTGTTCTGTTTGTCACTAGAGAGTCTTAGACTCCTAGGGAGGTTAGTTTTGTCCGCAAAAATAACTCTTTCCGCATGACAAATTGGCGACTCCGCTGGGGATTCCATGGATTTGATTGATTTCTCTTTTGATTGATACGTTGATATGAGAAACTCTGATTTCTTTCTAGTTTTTGACTGATTGACTGTGAATTTGGGTGGAATAGCTTAGGGTTGAGTTAGTTTTTATTTTTCTTGATTTTGAGAGAAGTAAGCACCCTCTGAGTTAAGTACAGTGCGTACTAGTACGCACTTTTGCTTTGTACACAGAGCGCGGCTGCACCTGTGCCAACAGGATGCCTGCGTACCCCTGTCAAAAGCTTAGAAAATTTCAATTTTTTCCTTTTTACCCATTAGATTTTGTTTATAGTTTATTTATTGCTGCCCAGGTCCACTGGTTACCTATCAGACACTTTCATCTTGGCTAATTTCATTGGCATTCCTGCTTTAAGCTTTTATCAATTGGGTGTTTTGAGTCTATTTTTTGAGAAATTCTAAATTTGATTTCCTTTGGTCATTACTTGGAGGTTTGTCTTAGTCTTTTCACAATTTTGCATCTTTTTTCTCTTGTTTTTGCAAAAAAAATTCCCCCTCATTCGCCGGGGGGGGCTAAATTGTGTATGAGTGTTAATCGCCTTTGAGTGTTTCTATATTTTGATCTT
>APFE030358013.1:9357-28289 GCA_000404065.3 Pinus taeda | reverse complement strand
AATTTTAAATAATAATAATAGTAATTTATTTCAATTAAATTTAACTAACAATAACCAATAACAATATTTATATAAGAAATCAATAATACTCACAACCACATAATATTTATATGAAAAACACAGTAACACCCTAATACATTTTTATAGAGAACTTCATGACCCCAACAGCCACATACATATAATACTTACATATTTAGAATAAACCATAATTTGAAAAAATCATAAATAAACCATTCACAGTGTTATTTTCGTTATCCATGCCCCTAATTAACTATTAATTTTATCAATTAACACCCTTAAATTTATATTAAAGGGCCAAATCTAGGTAGAATTTTAGATTATAGCATGCTTCAAACCCTCTTTTTCCCGGTAGCCAAATTTGCAGAATTTGTGGGCAGAACTCAAACTTTAGAGCAAAATAACCTATTTTAGTGAATGGATTCCACCGCCCCATTTGGGAATTCTCTTTGAATTATCATTTGGACGGTTGGAATTGGTCCCGAAACCCTTAATTTTATACTTCTCATGCCATTTTATAATTTCGGGTGAGTTTACGAGTGGTTTTATATTGACCTTTGTCGACGCGTTTCGAACCAACTAGTGTGGTTCATCGTCAGGACAAGTTGAAGAAAGAGATCTGGCCAAGCAAGTTAAATAGACTGAGCAGAGACTCTAACGGCTATTTTTGACCCTAGGACCAACCCAACTTATATTAACAAATTTAATATTTTTATAATATTGATAATCTAAAAATTAGTAAAATTAGGTACAATAACCTGATCTTACGTAATTTATTAATTAAATAACATTAGGTTATTAATCAATTAAATATTATGGTTATTATAAATTAGTTATTAGTATTACTATAATATTAAAAATTAATAATATAATAATCTATTTCTAGAAAATAGTAAAAATTAGTTATACAGAGTAGTAAGTTTATTTAACTAAATAACAAAAATCTTACTAATGGTTATAATAAATTTATTATTTGATTTTCTTTAAAAGAAGTAATTTAGGTTACATAAATAAATTATATATTCTTGTTCCAAAAAATAAATAATTTCAAAGGTAATTAAAAACAATAGGTATTTAATTAAATAACTAAATATATACTAGAATTATTTATTAAAGGTATGTTAATTTATGTAAAACTTTACTACTACTATTAATGTAATGCTAAATCATTTTTCTGCTTCTGAATCTTTTTATGGAAGATTTCGAGGCCAAGGCTCTTGCCTCGGCTCGTCTCCCTCCTAAGATGTGGAAAGATATGTAGATGACACTAATGTCATCTGGTCCCATGGCCATGAGGAGCTGGATCGTTTCCTGGATCACCTCAATAGCCAGTCCTCAGCTATTAAGTTCACCATGGAAAAAGAGGTCAATGGCAGCCTCCCTTTCTTGGATATTCTTATCTCTAGGAAGAAGGACAGCTCTCTCTCCCACGCAGTGTTCCGTAAGAAAATGCACACAGAGCAGTATCTTCACACTGATTTCCCGGCTCAGAAGATGGGAGTTCTTAACACTCTGGCCACGCGTGCCCTCAGGATTTCGGATAATGAGAACCTGGATAGAGAGAGATCCCACCTCCTTGATGTCTTTGTGGAAAACGGATATAGTAGGCACCTGGGACGGAAGGCTTTCCTTAGGGCCTCTAAAAATGCGTTGATTAAGAAAGAGCCTAAGGAGCGCCATCTAGGTGTCCATCTTCCCTATATCCAAGGGACCACAGACAGAATTGCGCGAATCCTTAGAAAGTTTGATATTCCCTCCACCTTTAGGCCCCTTAGGACCATCCGTAATTCCCTGCGGTCGGTAAAGGATCCTGTTAACCCCAAGGATATGAAGGGGGTTTATCTAATTCCTTGCTCCTGTGGGACGCCCTATATAGGGGAAACAGGGCGCTCCATCCAGCAGAGAATTTGTGAGCATGCAGCCGACCTGAGGCATGGAAGAACTAAATCCTCAGCCCTAGCAGAGCATGTGGACAAGACTAAGCATCATGTCTGCATCGAGGAGGCCAAAGTCATTGCCAGGGTGGATCGGTTCCACCATCGCAAGTTAAGGGAAGCTATTGAAATTGAGCGAAGACCCAACAATCTCAACAGAGATGATGGGTGGAAGGTCAGTAGAAGTTGGATCCCCGCTCTGTCGTCTTAGGATGCTTTCTTCTAGGTCGGTCAGTTTTTTCTTTTCAAGTTCACTAATATTAGTAATATATATTCATTAATCCCCTTTTTGATTTTTTCGGGTTTTTTATGAAGGTCCTTTTCCTGGTTTGGTGTTATTTAGTATCTATATTATGATGTATACTTATATTTAGGTTATTGTCATTTTATTTCTATTTGTGATTTCTTCCATTGAGTGAGTTATTTTCAGCTCCTTAATCTAGCAGTAATAAGTATGGCCTTTCTAGATTTTTAAAAATAGCATATATATACAAATATATTATAAATTATGCAATTTTCAAATCTAAACTCTTTTGAATAGTATTAATAAGTGATAAATTTAATAATTTTTATAAGCAGAAAAATGATTTAATATTACATTAATAGTAAGTAGTAAAGTTTTACATAAATTAACATACCTTTAATAAATAATTCTTGTATATATTTAGTTATTAATTCAATAATTAAATACCTATTGTTTTTAACTACCTTTGAAATTATTTATTTTTTGGAACAAGAATATATAATTTATTTATGTAACCTAAATTACTTCTTTTAAAGAAAATCTCTCAATCAAATAATAAATTTATTATAACCATTAGTAAGATTTTTGTTATTTAGTTAAATAAATTACTACTCTTTATAACTAATTTTTACTATTTTCTAGAAATAGATTATTATATTAAAAAAATTAATATTATAGTAATACCAATAACTAATTTATAATAACTATTAATATTAATTGATTAACAACCTAATGTTATTTAATTAATAAATTACGTAAGATCTAGTTATTGTACCTAATTTTACTAATTTCTAGAAATCAAATAATAACTTTATTATAACCATTAGTAGGATTTTATTAATAACCTATTGTTATTTAGTTAAATAAATTACTATTCTTTATAACTAATTTTTACTAATTTCTAGAAATAGATTATTATATTATTAATTTTTAATATTATAGTAATACTAATAACTAATTTATAATTACCATTAATATTAATTGATTAATAACCTAATGTTATTTAATTAATAAATTACGTAAGATCAAGTTATTGTACCTAATTTTACTAATTTCTAGATTATCAATATTATAAAAATATTAAATTTGTTAATATAAGTTGGGCTGGTCCTAGGGTCAAAAATCGCCGTTATATAGCTGTTAGAGTCTATGCTCAGTGTATTTAACTTGGTTGGTCAGATCTGTTTCTTTAACTTTTCCCTGACGATGAACCACACTAGTTGGTTCGAAACGAGTCGACAAAGGTCTCTTTCATGTGATTTACGCCGAAGCTCTTCTTATAACTATGATGAATCACAGAAGCCTCAATTCTACAATGGTTTTATATTGGTTCTGGTGAGGCCATACCTGACGCCGACAAATTTTGGGTGGTTTTACGATCGCGATTTTTTTCCCTTTTATTTTTTTGGAGGTCTCGCACTCAATTGACAGTGAAGTTATGCAGGTATGCATGGTTTGCATAATGTTATATAAATTCAAGGGTTAATTGTGGGGAAGAAACGAAAAACAATCATATTTACTTGTGAATCCAATTAAATATGAATTTCTGTTTTACTGATTTTATACCAGTAATTGGATGTAGCAGAAGTACTTTCTTACAATCTATGCTAAAATTCCAATTTTAATTGGGTTATTGCTTGTTTCTGAGCCCTACTAATTGAAACCCTAGTTAAGAGCTTTCAACCGTTGGTGTTTCATCTCTAAGAAGTATGGAACTTATGAGTATATTATATTGTCGATTTAATCTTAGTAAATAAAAATTCTACAGTATTATTAACGACTATCCAATTTTTTTTTTTTTTAAAGAATGTACATCTTGCCATGTTTCTCTTTTTATAAGTTGCCTTGTAGTTTTCGTCCCATTGACGTCTTTGCTTCTAGTTCTCAGTACAATCTCAATATTTCTCTTAAATTCTTACAACGATATTCAATGTGCCCAATTAATTACCGATAATAAGAAACCCTTAACCTATATGGCTTATCGAAAGTAGAATTTATAGATTATGGTGTCCTTGAAACCCTTTTATTTTTGCTGCCAAATTTGCCGAATTTACGTGCAGTAAGTTCGTAGCAGAGAACTGGTATCCATTTCCTTGCTGCAATCAATGAGCACCTTTCCTGTCGTCGAAAGCATTGTTGTAGGTTTCTGTGCTGAAAGTCTTGGTTTTCGTCTCGATATCATCTCAGTAAGTTTGCATGGTCCTGAATGCAAGTGGTATTTGGCAGTATCATGCTGGTTCTATGGAGGACACAGCTCAGATTTTAGGGTCATGTGTTTTTTGCCTAGGAGTTGCTGTGCTTGATACCCATTATTAATTTTGTCCTTGTATCCACTGTGGTGATTGTTGAGTGTCTGACAAAGGAATGTGTGACTTGAATACACAGAATTATGAATTTCCCATGTATCACAAAAAGGGTAAAAAGGCTTGTTTTATTTATTTTTGTGTCGTCTAATGATCTGACTATCTGGTTTACTGGTTTTTACTAGTTGCTGGCTCAGCAGCATTTTTTAATGCTCTATGAAAAAGTAATATAATTCAGGGCAAGTCATTTTTTTCACTCTATAGATGCATTTGAAGCCCTATTTTAGAGCTTTTAATGGTTGATTTATAATCTTAAAAAAAATACAAAACCCATGGTTACGTTCCTTTGCCTTATTCTCTATCTAGTTATTGTTTTCATTAATGGCATATTTCCTGTACCCTTAAGTTCCTTTAATGGGCAGCTACTTTTAAGAATTTTGACAGCAGTGCCTGACATCTTTTTGCAATTTTTCATAATTATAACAGACCATCAAATTTTTGGTTGAGAATATATACAAGCTGCTTGTTGCAATTTGTAATGTTTACAATAGTTTATTGGGTTTAGCAAGGGCGGTTGTGAGGAGTGTTATCCTCTCTACTTGGGTTCAATTCTTCCCAGTGATATGTTGAGCTCTTAAATGAGTATGTTGACAAAGCCTCGAGCTTCTACATAAAGCTTGTTTATCCTGGGTGTCATCCTCCGAACGAGGGAAAGTGCTGGGCAGGTTTCCTTGGAAATTGTATTCACAAAAGAATTTGTTATGTTTACAAAAGACAAGTGAAGTTTTCAGTTGATAATGATCCATGTGTTTGTTGTACCTTGTTCAAGTTTGTGCTTACTGCAATGTCTCTTTACCTCAATAGGTGTGCCTGCAAACTTTACTCACATGACAACTGTATTGATTATATAGCTGTTTCCTTTATTGCAAATTGTTAGTATATATAAACTTCATTTGGATTATAATGTAGTAATACTAGAGCTGTTTACCTTGTTATCTGTTTATCTCATTTTTACTCTGACAATGATAATGCTACATTTAGAGCTAATTTGTAAACTGAGTCCCACCTTGAAGGAGTTCATAATTAATCAAAATGTGGATCCCATTGCGCATTAATATGGCAGACCACAATAACTTGTTTGATATGGAGGTTATGGTGCTAACATGCGCTATTTAGACATTCGCCCTAATTTGTCTGCACAGTATGAGTTTTGCTATTGATAACAAACAAATGGAGATGTCTATTAGTTTTTGTCTTAGGATTGTGAATATATTTATATATGATACCACAAAAAAACTTGTATGAAACTTTAAACAGGCCCAAATCTGTAAGGCCGATCACTTATGTCTTTATCCTATTTCAGATATACCAGCCATAGATACTGACGGCAGTAGGTTGGTGAGACAGTGCATCCTCTCCTGTTCTACACTGCCTTGGCTCACTGCCATGATATCACTGTGACATACCTGCTCTAGTCAGTTCTAGTGTGGGACTGTCTGTCAGTCTGATCAAACATTCAGTGACCCTTTAGATGATTATCAGGCATGTTACAGTCATGTTTGTCGATTCCCTGGAGAACAATTCTCAAATATTGGCATCTCCATGGTAATTGGAAATTTGGATTTAATGGTAATAGCTTCTTTTCTACTAAAGATGCAGAGTAGTGCCTGTTATCTTACATATTGATATACCTGTTTTTTCCCCCTTTCTAGGGTCCACTTGTTGTGCTTTCCCCTTTGTACATCTTTTTTTGCCCATCAGTTGCCTTTGGCACTGATATTGCTATTCTAAATGACAACAGACACGTGATGTTTTTCATTGACAATGATCTGCCTGATTGTTGTGCACTGTTCAATTTTGTGATTATCTTTAACGCCTGCACCTGTAAACTTTACTCAGATGACAACTAAATTGATTATATAGCTGTTTGTCTTAGTGCCTGTATTTCTGAACTTTACTCTGCTGGTAACTGTAGTAATGCTAGAGCTGTTGCCTTCTTGCCTGTGCTTTTCAGCTTTGTTTGGACAATAACAAATAGCTAGTTTGTAAACTGAGTCCGTCTTAAAGGAATTCATAATAGATCAAATCATGGTGCTGGTGCTAAAAATGCTTAGTTTGACCATTTCTCTAATTTGTCTGCACATGATGAGTGTTGTTTATAATAGACAAGTGAAATGCTGACTGGAGAGCACATGTGGATATTAGCCTTGGTCTAAGACTGCAAATTCTGCGTTGATTTTTCATTTATACTCTATCTAGTACTAGAGGCATGGTTGGCTGGGGTCATTGAAGGCAGCATGTGCATTTGTTTTTGTTTTATGAACTGTGAATTGTTCAGACATATATGGTGACCATAAAAGCCTTATGATATCTTAACAAGGCCTAGTTCCAGTAGGTTGATCACTTCTTTCATCTAGCATATTTTGGTGGAGGCATTAATTGCATTGCAGATGCTCCTGTCATGAATACAGAGGTCAGGTAGGTCGGTGAGACAGTTCCCCCTCTACTGTTCTGTTGATAAATGGCCCACTTCCAGAAGATCATTGCGAGATGCCTGCTCAAGTGGGCTTTGACATAGGACTGCATCTCAGTATTATTGAGCAGAGAGTTGCTCATTATTGGATTTTCCTCTTTGGCCTTGGAAGTTAGGACAGTTCCTTCAGGTAGTACCTGGATTCCCCTATGATTATCCAGCCTGGTCCACTCAGGTTCCTAATTTCCTAGAGGACATTCTCAAATAGTGGTACCTGACAGTGATTGATGAGGGCAATAGCTCCTCATCTACTTCTAGTTTTAATGCAGTGGCTCTTATCCTACAACGTAATATACCTATCCTTATTTCCTTTTAGGGTTCATGTTTTGCGTTTATGCTTTCCTATTCTATCTTTATTTTTATTATTTTTTGTGCCTAGGAGTTTCCCTAGGCATTATCATATCTCTGTTTTGACGACTTGTAGTTTCTAGTTCCTTTGGAACCATTTTCGTCATTCATTGAGACTTGTTTTGAAGGCAAGCAACCTGTTATATTGCTTGTATTAAGAAAACTATTTTGTAAATGTGTTGTGCTGCTTGTAGTCATTATTGTTTTGTTTTTGATCAAACAAAATATTTCAGCATGAGACATTCTTTGGTAAACCCCTGCCTTAAATCGATAATTAAGTTAAAAGTTTTTTGTAAGGAGGGCTATATCTTTATCGTAATTTATTGCAGATGTTTACATATTATGGTTGCTTTGGTTGATAAACACTCGTAAACGCTATGATGACTTGCTTCAACAGTTACCTGGATTCCCCTATGATTATCCAGCATGGTCTATTCAGGTTCCTAATTTCCCCGAGGACATTCTCAAATAGTGGTACCTGACAGTGATTGATGAGGGCAATAGCTCCTCATCTACTTCTAGTTCTGATGCAGAGTCTCTTATCCTACATTGTAATATACCTATCCTTATTTCCTTTTAGGGTTCACATTTTGCGTTTACCCTTTCCTATTCTATCTTTATTTTTATTATTTTTTGTGCCTAGGAGTTGCCCTAGACATTATCATATCTCTGTTTTGACTTCTTGTACTTTCTAGTTCCTTTGATCCATTTTCGTCATTCACTGAGACTTATTTTGAGGGGAAGCAACCTGTTTTGTTGCTTGTATTAAGAAAACTATTTTGCACATGGGTTGTGCTCCTTGTAGTCATTATTGTTTTGTTTTTGATCAAACAAAATATTTCAGCATGAGACATTCTTTGGTAAACCCCTGCCTTAAATCGATAATTAAGTTAAAAGTTTTTTGTAAGGAGGGCTATATCTTTATCGTAATTTATTGCAGATGTTTACATATTATGGTTGCTTTGGTTGATTAACACTCGCAAATGCTATTATGACTTGATTGTAACAGTTACAACTTACAATATTGGTTTAAGCTTTTGTTTAGTGCACTGATTTATATTTTTTCGTGGAATTTTTAGTTTTCAGATACATCCTACTTATTTCCATCTTGACTTTGTATGCTTTTGTTCAGCGGCAGCATTTTGAAGAAGAATTTTGTGAAGGATATTTGAAGATTTGGTACAACTTCTACGAAATGCAGATATTTTTATGCAGAGCTATGGAACTAGATAACGTTAAAATTCAAGCTTGGGGATGTTATTTTGCCTCTAAAGATTAACTGCAAACTTGCTTACATGCACGTTCATGATGAAGGCATGTCACTAAAGACAACAGTGGTTTCACAATAAAAACATCGGGTGGAGGGATTGGGTTACACGTTTTTTTTTTCAAGTGTCAAATGTGCTTCTTGCTTTTCCTTTTGTCAAGGGTGCAGTCACTTGAATCACAGCTGCAGCTGCTGCCACACTTAAAGCACCAATCTCAGCACCCACAGCAAGAGCACCTTCATCAGCAACAGCAAACTCAATATCAGCAGCTTCATTCACACCAACAAATGCAACAGTGCCAGCAAGAGAAAAAATTATTGTTAAAAAGGAAAAATATGGTGCAGAATCAATCTGAATCACTACTCTTTGTACAAAATCAAGGGTGCATTGAATCACATCAGGAGTCATCAGAGAAAGAATTGTCAGAACAACAAAAGTTTTCAGTAACCCCAAGTAAACAACCTCATTTACTGAATGATAACTTGTTGAATTCTCAGCAACTAAACCCACAACATTCTCAAAAATTGCAGGAGCTGCATGCATTATCGCCTGGACAGAGACAGCAAGTTCAATCTAATAATAGTAGTAATGATCTTGCTGCTCAAGTTACACAGGAAGATAGCTTGCCGGTCAAGCAGGAGCTGCAGTCTGAGGATAAATTTCAGCTTCCACCTTTGGTACAGTGCCAACAGCCACACCAACAGGGTCCACAACAAGTATTGACTCAAGATCTTACTCAACAGCTTCAGCCTCCTCAAGAAGTTTCTGGAAATGGGTTGATGTCTGCTCCACCATCTCAAACAAGAGGTAGAACATCCGCTGGAAACATTGCAGGGAATGTCCAGCCAACTTTTGATGCTGAAGCACGTCAAGTGCAATATATCAAACAGCAACGTTGGTTACTCTTTTTACGCCATGCTAGTAAATGTGGAGCTCCAGAAGGTCAATGTCAAATTCGTTTTTGTCCTACTGTCCAGCAGCTGTGGGCACACATAACTCAATGCCACAACGATGATTGCTCTTATCCACGTTGCAATGGATCCCGGACTCTTCTAGGTCATCATCAACGTTGTCGTGAAATGGAATGCCCTGTTTGTGGCCCTGTTCGTCAATTACTTCGGCAACAACAAGCTACAGGTCACACTCAACAAATTCACAAGAACATGGTTGTGCAAGAATGGGAGCCTAAGAAAGGGGAATGCATCAGGCAAACAAGAGGTAGAACATCCGCTGGAAACACTGCAGGGAATGTCCAGCCAACTTTTGATGCTGAAGCACGTAAAGTGCAATATATCAAACAGCAACGTTGGTTACTCTTTTTGCACCATGCTAGTATATGTGGAGCTCCAGAAGGTCAATGTCAAATTCGTTTTTGTCCTACTGTCCAGCAGCTGTGGGCACACATAACTCAATGCCACAACGATGATTGCCCTTATCCACGTTGCAATGGATCCCGGACTCTTCTAGGTCATCATCAATGTTGTTGCGAAATGGAATGCCCTGTTTGTGGCCCTGTTCGTCAATTACTTCGGCAGCAACGAGCTACAGGTCACACTCAACAAATTCACGAGAACATGGTTATGCAAGAACGGGAGCCTAAGAAAGGGGAATGCATCAAGCAAACAAGAGGTAGAACATCAGCTGGAAACACTGCAGGGAATGTCCAGCCAACTTTTGATGCTGAAGCACGTAAAGTGCAATATATCAAACAGCAACATTGGTTAGTCTTTTTGCGCCATGCTAGTAAATGTGGAGCTCCAGAAGGTCAATGTCAAATTCGTTTTTGTCCTACTGTCCAGCAGCTGTGGGCACACATAACTCAATGCCACAACGATGATTGCCCTTATCCACGTTGCAATGGATCCCGGACTCTTCTAGGTCATCATCAACGTTGTGGTGAAATGGAATGCCCTGTTTGTGGCCCTGTTTGTCAATTACTTCGGCAACAACAAGCTACAGGTCACACTCAACAAATTCACGAGAACATGGTTATGCAAGAATGGGAGCCTAAGAAAGGGGAATGCATCAGGCAAACAAGAGGTAGAACATCCGCTGGAAACACTGCAGGGAATGTCCAGCCAACTTTTGATGCTGAAGCACGTAAAGTGCAATATATCAAACAGCAACGTTGGTTACTCTTTTTGCGCCATGCTAGTATATGTGGAGCTCCAGAAGGTCAATGTCAAATTCATTTTTGTCCTACTGTCCAGCAGCTGTGGGCACACATAACTCAATGCCACAACGATGATTGCCCTTATCCACGTTGCAATGGATCCCGGACTCTTCTAAGTCATCATCAATGTTGTTGCGAAATGGAATGCCCTGTTTGTGGCCCTGTTCGTCAATTACTTCGGCAGCAACGAGCTACAGGTCACACTCAACAAATTCACGAGAACATGGTTATGCAAGAACGGGAGCCTAAGAAAGGGGAATGCATCAAGCAAACAAGAGTTAGAACATCAGCTGGAAACACTGCAGGGAATGTCCAGCCAACTTTTGATGCTGAAGCACGTAAAGTGCAATATATCAAACAGCAACATTGGTTAGTCTTTTTGCGCCATGCTAGTAAATGTGGAGCTCCAGAAGGTCAATGTCAAATTCGTTTTTGTCCTACTGTCCAGCAGCTGTGGGCACACATAACTCAATGCCACAACGATGATTGCCCTTATCCACGTTGCAATGGATCCCGGACTCTTCTAGGACATCATCAACGTTGTCGCGAAATGGAATGCCGTGTTTGTGGCCCTGTTCGTCAATTACTTCCGGCAACAATGAGCTACAGGTCACACTCAACAAATTCACGAGAACGTGGTTATGCAAGAACAGGAGCCTAAGAAAAGGGAATGCATCAGGCAATTGGAGGACGAGGTGAATGCACAGCGACATCGGCGGAAAAATCTGAAGATTAAAGTGGAAACCATGGAGGAAAACATGGAGGGCATGACAAATTCGGAGAATTTCAAAGGCTCATAAGATGCTTCTCCTGGCCTGGATCTACACTGCCCAATTCTAATGGACACCTGATTTCCTCTGGTTTTTTTTTATGTTTTTATCAGCATGATGAATTGTAAATGTATATAGCTTCTATTTCAATTTTGTCGAAGCTATAGCTGTAAATACCCCAAAATGGGAAACATTTGTAGGTGGTATATCCATATCTACTACAACAAACTAGATGGACAAATAAATCATTACTAGTAAAAACATGGATAAACTGTTGTAAATCCCCAATTTTGTTGCGAAGATCAAGCCGTCTTACACAAAACCCTAAATATAATGTAAAATGCAAAATTATGAGATTTTTCTTTTCAATCCTCTTAATTTCTAAATGAAATGAAAACAAAGATCCTTGCTAAACCACTGATAATAGAAACAATACAAACAATACAAAATGATGATTGTAATATCAATTCTTTCAAGCATAAGAGAAACAATACAAAATGATGACTGTAATATCAATTCTTTTGAGAAATAATCATCAAGCAAAAGTTTGCCAATGGCCTAATTGACAAGAACAAAGTAAAATCCAAACAAATTCTTATCAAAGGCTATTAAAACCAAAAGCAAATAAAGTGAAGGCTTTCTAGAGGTCAATACACACTCAAAGATAGAAGGAAAACTAGTTGGAACAAATCATATCAGAGAGGAAGGCAAAAGAGGCAATTTTCAATTTTTTGCATATTACAGGGATCAGCGCAGGTGCGGAACAAACACCAGTGCTCTGCAGCATTGGTGCAGAGGAGGTGTGCTAGAGCGCTCCGTCTCTAGACTAGGGGATGCACTGAAGTAGATTTGACCAAATTACAACATAAAAAAAATCAAATTAATCTTAGAAAATGGTTTTCCTAGGGTCAATCAAGGTCTGAGTGAGGCAACCAAGGTCGACTCAAGAGGTGAAAAAAGGTGTTGAGGTCAAAGAAACCACTAAGGGAAGAAAACGATCCCCATTATGGTCATCAATTTGTATTGTGGAATTTTCAGTTGTGGACAAAAGTAATTTCTCTGGACCTAGTGGAATGGTCTAGAACAACACAAGTCAAAGAATCTAGAGTTCTCCTTAGAGAAATTGAAGGATGGGAAAAAAAATTACTTGGAATCAGTTGCAAGCTTTACTTTCCTCCTTGCTTGTATGCCCAAATCATAGCTTCGATTACTATAATTATAACTTGCACATGCAACTAAAACAAGCCAAGGATCCACAACATCTACGTAAAATAATTCAATTACTCTATTCAATGAATCAACAAAGCATTGAAATACATGAATGTAAATGTAACAAAACTCATATATGAAAACAATATACTCTTTGTATTAATAGAAATAGGAGAGAGTTTACAACCAATGATAATAGTTGATCTTGTAGATATCTGCGCAAGTTGACTTGTCTTTCTTTGTCACAAAGCACACCTCAATGTCACCCTCATACATGAAGATGATGACTCCTTTAGATTCAAAATCCAAAATCCAACCTTGATGCTATGGATGACAATAAATTTATAAGAGAAGGATGGTAGTTTAAGATTTACCATAATGAGCTTGATATACACTTATGATGGAAGGATGAGCTCAAGTGATAAGAGGTGAACTCTCCAAGGTAGGATTATATACGACTTGAGCTTCTTATCCAAGGTAAATGGTTAAAACAACCCCTGGAAACTTCTGGAAGGGGAAGCTTCAGAAATATTTTTAATTTTTCCGAATTTCTAGAATCAACGCACCCCCAGCAAGGAGAAACTAATGCTGACTAGTGCTGGTGCAAAAGGGTGCCCAACGTTGAACACAGGTGGCTAAAGGGGCAAGGTGCACCTGGGCCAAAAACATTGATTCTAAGAAGTTAATTCTAGAAAACTCAGACTTTTTGGAAAGGTCATGCTTAGGGTTTTGTGTAGGGATGATGACAACATGTTCATGGGATGTGGATTGATCCAGTTTGTAGTCTTATTGACTAGATGCGACAAAATGGCCTTTAATAAAAATTATTATGGAATCAACCAAACCTTTCGAGAGTTTTGGTTCCACTGGAATATTGGCTATCCTTGCAATAATTAAAGTCACAATAAGAAGTACTCGCTTCATAAAAAAGACCTCAAGAATTTTCAATTTCATTAAGTACTTCCTTAAACCGTAGAATTAGAGGGAGCCATAGCAACCTATCCCATACCGTAGTAAAGTCAAGGTGAGACAAGTGGCCATCAAAATCCAAGTGTCATTTGTTAAGATATAAGAATTGTGAAGCCCATTTCCATGTATTTTGAAGAATCATCTTTATGTCAATTGCAGACTTGAGAGCCTAAACTAGCCAGCGCTCAATTGGTACCATTCTTTGAGGAGGTATCCTCTCAAAGCTAAGGAATTTTTTGTCATCCAAGATTTTAAGGTATCCCCTTCCATCCTTTTGCTTAAGTGACTTGCTAGGGAAGAGTACTCCAAATCCATTATATCGTGTAACTCAATGTTCTTCCCAAAGGTAAGTTAACAACTCCTACTTGCACTTAACACACTTCCCTCTTTTTTGTGAATACTTTAGTCCTCTTGGTCCCAAGCCTTCTTGAAAGGAAGCCTTGGAATATAGTGGGATGTGTCGCTTATAAGTTCACTAATTTGCAACTCACTAATGAAGACTTGGCATGGAGTTACTCCTTCATTATAATTCCTTCCTCTAAACTCAAAGCTGAAGCAAATCAAGCATCAAATTTGAGGGTTCCAATTTAATTGGAGTGAATTCCCTTATTTTAGGGGTAGAATCTCTAATGGTTCTATATCCAAAGAATAATCCCCTTGATCCATGCGATCTTCAAGAATGTAATTACCTAACACCATTCATGATCAAGCTTGATTTCCTAATAAGGTTGATGTAATCATGTTTGAAGCAAAAAACTTCTGATACACAGAAATATATGTATAAATATTTTATTAATAAAAAAATTGACAGATGATGATTGTTTACAATGGGGTTCCTCGCTTATATACCGCAATGGGCACCCTTTGGGAAAGGGCATGATTTTATGATCGTGCCCTTTCGTCTAATTAAACTTAAAATTAAATAATAAACCTAAAATTAATTAATTTTGTACATAACATTGCTTTCCTCTCGAAAGAATGCTTTGTCCTCAAAGCGTAAGTAACGACGAATGTTGTTGAAGAATGATTCATTCTTCCAGAAAGCGTCTTCTTCGAGTACGTCTTTCCATTCGATCAAATATTCCAAGATGATCAAGGTCCCACACTTTAAAAGGTCTTGGATTAATCTCTCAAGTTCTGTTTTTTGGTGTTGTGTATATCGGTATGGCTTGATGTTGACGGGGTGTGACCATGCCTTGACTTCTATTGTATGCTCAATTTCCCTATTAGGCGACATTTTCATAGGTAGGTCTTGAAATAGTTTTTCATGCTTCCGAATTGTAATATCCCTCCCTTTAATAATAATAAATAATAAATAATAAATAGTAATAATAATAATAATAATAATATAAATAATAAATAATAATAATAATATGACTCTATATATGTATGTATGAATTTTAACAGCACACCTCACAAGATTTGTGCATACATATATATGTATGAATTTTAACAACACATCTCACAAGATTTGTATATATTTCTCGACATTGTACGCATAGCCACGGCCGCAAGCTTACAATCTTATGTCTAATGTCTTATGCAGGCAATTTTATGTCTTATCTTAGAAATTATTATGCCTAAAATGTATTGTAATGTGAGGGATGGTGTTGTCTTCGCAGGTGCGCTTGTAGGCAGACCATATAATTAATAAAATGATTATTTTTTTGTGTTGGGGAGGAATAACCTTCCCCGTCATCCGATCCGGTTTTGGGTCGGGTGGCAGTCTCTTCTTTATGGTGTGGAATATTTTTATGCTTGATTCATAAATTTTATGTCATATATATCATATTAATATTACTTCACCATATATCATATTAATTTACTGAACTAAACATCAATACAACTTTTATACTGTCATAGATTAACACATGACATAAAAATAGTAACTGAATGTGATTAAAAGGAAAATGTCACTTTAGTTTTACTTTGCTTGGTCATACAACTTTGTTCAAAGCATATAATAAATCATCCGATAATACTAGTTTTTCTTCATAAAAAGGTTTACGTGGGTTTATCCAGAAAGCTCCACTATGCAATTATGTTGTCCAGTCATGAGGACTATTCATGATCAGTTTCTTTATGGGCCTTAACTGGTTAAAAGGCATCCACTTTGTAGATACTATACTTTCCATAGGATTGATTGTAATCTTGTAATAGGAAAAAGATTCTTTACTCACGAGACTCGAAGCACTTCTTGGACTTTTGGTGGATATTGAACCACATCTCCGTGATTGATAGAATCTAGATCATTAGTACTCCTTATCTTGCATTTAATGATCATTTGAAAGGTGAATTAGTGGATGGATTGGATCATCTAATGACTCACATCACATTGCAGTTTTTCTTTAATTAGCTTTCCAATTTGGTATCTAAGGATAGATACATTCTTAGCAATAAGCTACAACAATCGGATTCTTGACAGCAGAATAATGTTAGTGTAACTTAAAGTCTGGTGCATTCATTAGTTCCTCATTGCTTTCTCATGCAGATTCTTGGTTCTCTGTTCACATTAATATCTCATTATATGGTATGACATAATTAAGATATACTTTTATGATTCTGTAACTCATTGGAAAAGTATGTAATCCTATAATCTTGATATGGTACACTGGCATGCTGGTGTAACTACTCACCACTGGTTCACTTTACAAACACAGTTTAAATAGCACTTACCTTTAGTGATCATTTTTCACCTGCATCTATGGTTCAGTCTGATCTAAAACAGAAAAACACAGAAATAACATTCTGTGAATGTTGATCATATTATTCACTAATTATTTTCGATTACTGCCTTTAGCAATAGCAGTTGCTTGGCATTTCTCTGATCCATTATTGCAAGAACAAAACTCTCTCAATATGATCTTCTAGTAAATTTACTTTTGCATTGCAATTGCCATTCAAATTACATGTATCTGCTCATTTACTACTCATATCATTTGTATATTGAACAACATCAAGCTACATGATGGTATATTTAGTCTCAGTGGCAAAACATACAGATTTGGATTAAAGTTCAAGATGTTGAGTATAATGTTACATGACGTTCGTAATGGTTAAAGTTGTCTAAAGAGAAATGGGAAGAAGAAACTGGAAATTTTTTGGTAACTAATGATAGTTCACGTGATTATGGCCAGCTTGGGTCAAATATTTAAGGTCATAAAGAGGAAATATCACAACAAAGATAATAAATTAGTAAGAAGGGACAACCTATTTTGGAACATAAAAGAAGAGTATTGTGGTATTTTGGAACATAAACTTGGTACTCTGAAGGTATCATTATAAGGTCTATCTAAGGATGATAAAGTGAAAGGATAAGTTGTGTGTGTGACAACATCTATAACAATTTTCCCTCTAATGGGAGAGCCACATTGTAAAATTTTCCATCGCTAACCAACTATTTATGGATAACAAGACGTATGGTCAGGTAATTTTATTATGTGGATAAGCGGATTACATATATCTTATTGAATTTATTTTTCAGGTATTACCCAAGTTGGGAAGAGTAATGTATGAAGTTACATGATGACCAAGTAATGATAAACTTGGAAGATATAGGAAGGAATGTTGCTAGAAATGTTATAGGGATACCGTGAGAAAGATTGTGACAAAGAAGTAAAGTCAATTAATAGAGGACTTTCCATAACATTAAAAGAGACGAACTCGACGAGATAAGAAAATATTTCTTTGGATGAGATACTAATTGTTAAAATAAGTCAACATCGATCATATGCAATTGCATATAGCGGGTAGTGGAATCAGTAAGCCAAAGGGTACATGGATGTAAAATCAAGGGATTTTAATTTTGAGATAGATGATTTAAATAATGATGGTATCACTAGTAATGAATTTCACCAAAATTTCCTTTGGGAAGGAAGAATATATGACGAGAAATTAAGACTCAAGATGGTAATTATGAAATTTAACGATGTACTTAGAAGATTATACCATTGGTATAAGTGATCAACTACCGAGTAGAAAGAAGTCAAAATGATTATTGAAAAGTGATTGACAACTTGATGAAAACATATTGACGTTGTTTCATGCTAGGAAGATAATGATGTACATATGGTTCTTATAGTGCTAAGGCATCTATACGATAATAACGATATGCATAGGTCTTATGACGTTATGTCAAGGTATATTGACATTTTCATTTACTACCTAATGATAGGTATTTAATGTTCAATACTCATGATGGATATGATATGTGGCGTAGGAATTATGATGTTATAATATGAGGATTATCGACATGTGGTTCATTTATGTGAACTCGTGATATGTCTTAATATAATTATGTGATGTATAATTGAAGCATGTGACAGTTCCGTACAAATCTATGACATGCGTGACCATGCAGATCCATATTAACAAAGATGAGCTCTCATGATGACATGCAAGAGTTGGCATATGGATTATTTCCTATGATACTATGATGATATGGTTAATGCATTGGATGCATGTTGAGATGTGATGATTCAAATGACACCACAAATGGGCCGAGAGGGCCGGTTTATTTGATGATCTTGTGCGAGCCCATATGCACGAGGGAGAATAAGTAACACCATATGGGCTGGGGACAAAACTCAATCAACACTACATATGCCAGTGGTTCCTTTGTCTTTTGTATAACTCTTGATGGATAGCTCTTGAAGAGCTATGGGACCATCTTGAGAAGGCCAAGTGCCTGATGTTCCAGGCTTGGTGCCTGATGTTCCAGGCTAGGTGCCTGTTATTGGATTGGGATGCCGAAGTCTGGAAGGGATGTAAAGGACTTCGATGCCTGGGGCTGTGCGCCTTAGTAGTTGTGGAGGGAGTGGGCCAACCTGCGAGATGCCCAGGGTCATTGAGTACCAGACCGGATGCCTGCCTTGGGGCAGATGAGGTCTGAGTCAGGCATGAGCCTTGCGGCCAGCCTTGGACTAGGATACAGATCGGGTCATGCTTAGCCTGGTACCGAAAGTGGGAAAAAGGACAGAGATTCCTTGAGATTTCCCGGGGTGTTGGGGACTTTCGATGACTGCTGGTTATACTAGTTCAGTAGAGAGTATTGGCAACATGAAGTAAATAAAATAATAAATAATAAAAATAATACACAATAACTTCCGGACGAAGTTCCTTAAAGTGGGAGAGTATGTAATATCCCTCCCTTTAATAATAAAT
>APFE030358007.1:58893-79106 GCA_000404065.3 Pinus taeda | reverse complement strand
TTAGGGCGAATGGAAGGTTGTAACTCCTAATTTCAAGGGCTAAATTTACCTTTTTTACCCTCTCCCTTAAAATAAGCTAGGCTATTTGATGTGATTTGTAAAAATTTACTATGATACAAAATATTCCCCCACTAAAAATTTAAAACCCCTTAATTTTGCCAAAGGGCGAACAGTCGCCCCTAAAATTTTCCATGATCCACATGTACATGAAACTCCTTTTTCCAATTGGGGAATATTACGATCAACGCAATGACCATCTTTTCTTTCAACACATCTAAGTTGCACTAAAATTCTTCGTTCCAATAGAATTTTGCATCCTTCTTTAGCAATTTCTCCATGGGCATAGTAATTTGAGCATAAGATTTCATAAATTTTCTATAATATCCCTATGTCCCAACGTTGCATAGAGTTGCTTCACATTCCTAGGGACCTCCAAGTTTACAATTACTGAAATATTTGAAGGGTCCACCATCAATCCTTTCTTGCACACAACATAACCTAGCAAGATCCCTAAAGGTACATAGAATATGCATTTTTCCAATTTCAGTGTTATCTAGTATCTACGACATGTATCCAACATCAGACTTAGAATCGCTACATGGTGCTTCACTAATCCAATCATTGTCCAATCATAAAAGTATACTTCCAGAAACTTATGAGTGAACTCCTTCAACCCTACAATGACTATGCGAAAAAATATCACAGGTGCATTCTTTATTCCAAATGGCATCACAATGTAATGAAAACAACCCCACTCCATTGCAAAGGTTGTCTTGCTTCTATCCTCTAGGATGATCTTGATTTTATGATACCTAGAGAACCTGTCAGTAAAGGAATAGACCTCTTGCCCTCCAACATTGTCTGAAACTTCATTTATAAATGGCGTTGGGAATGTATCATGAACACATTCGTCATTAGGCTTGCATAGATCTACGCAAATCCTTATTTTTCTTTTTTGTTTCCTCTCTTGGACCATGATCGAGCTCACCTAATAGGTTTCTTCAACATGTTCTATGATGCCTCCTTCTAGCATTTTATCCAACTCTTGGTGCACCTTTTCCTTATACTTTGGATTAAGGCGATAATGCCTATGCTTAACAGGCTTTGTGTTCGGTTTCAATGTGGTCTTCATGATGGTCAAATCGCTGATGATGCCCTTTAAATAAAAAAAATTAGTGGCAAAAAGGTACTAGTATTTGCGAAGAAATTTAGCAACTTCATCTACTGTAGTGTCATCCCAATAATCTCCCATTTTCGTGAACTTCAGTTCTTCTCTAGTGGCAATATTTAATTTGTTTGTATTCTAAGGTGTGGAGATGTCCAAGTTTTATATTTTTGGGCCTTTGACTTCGCGATCTCCTTTTACCTACAGAATATTAATGTTCCTGAGGTTTTCTTCTTCCTCTTCAGTGGTCACATTATAGCATTCCAAAGTGTGGCACAGCTGGGTGCTCCAGCCTGGTTGGGTCCATTCCATAGGTTCCTTCAGTGTTCTGAAGATAACTGCTTTAATTTATTATAGTGCTTCATCGATGCTTACAGAGATGTATTCAAAGTTGAAATTAAATAACAAACCTTGCTTCAATACATCCCACTCCACAGTGCCATGCTGGAGCTCCTTCTCCAGATGCCAGTTCATGGGAATTGTATCCAAGGTATGAAAAAATATGTCTAACCATTATGGCTGCGGTTATGTCCCCCATGCATTAGTACACTTCATTAGGTGATTGTGCAGATCATCCTTCTCTTTATACTTCTCAGTCATTCTGGTATTAGCATGCCCAAACTGTAGCTTCATCATTCTCCTGTTATATCGCTAGCCCAAAAACTATTGATACGTGTACCCCACCATCGTGCATGTGTAGCACGCAATGCCAACTCCAATGCTTGAAACAGGTTATCCTCTGGGACTTCATGCTCAAAGTCATCCAAAAACACATCTACATCATAATAAGGTAATTTTGTTACCTCTGATGAAACACGTCGTAGCACCTTTGTCATCATATTGCATCAAAATGTGGAAACTTCACGTAAATGGTTCTGCCAATGCTCTAATTCCTTATCTAAATATGAGGTACAGGGAATCTCTTGATACCATGCAATCTGACCATCTTCTTTCGAATTGATCCAGCCTTGATCTCACATTGTTATCTTGTAAATTTGATCCAATTCATCATGACTTTCCTCATAATCACAGACTGGTTCAGTATAACGCACCCCTTCCATACGATCTAGTGACACTATAACTTGAAGCAACCTTTTTTCAAACGAGATTGTCTTCTTCTTCAAATTAATGACTCCATTCATATCAATAACCCAGTCAATTACCAAGAACATGGGGTAGGGATTATTGTCATCGACAATTTCTATAACCTTAAAGCCTGTCATCACACTCGCACCTTAAATGTCAACTGTTACTCCATATAATCATCCCATGGGGATGATTTTCTACTGGTTTTCCTTTCTAAGTTGAATCATAGAGCACTACAGTGTAGGTTTCCCCATCCTTTCCCATATTTTTTTTGGTAAAACATTTGCATCAAACCCTAGATCCAAGATGACCCGGTCCATTTCATAATCACCTATCTGCATTGTTAGTGGCATCACTCATCCTATTCGTGCCTTATTCTTTCCAATCATTTTGACCATGTGGTGTCCATCAGGGGTTTTCTGTTTACTGACACATTGATTTATTAATTCCTGTAGGCCTTCAACAGCCTTGCCATCATGTGGTAGCTTCACGCAAGTTTCCAAAAATGTAGTGAGCATAGAAGGATCAACCTCTATAGGCATATTGATTTCTTGCATCTTGTCTTTGCTTCCTGAGGTGGAGGTCTCAACAAAGCTCCTCTTGGCTTCCATAAATGTTTCCTTAGCATGGTGCAAATCAAAGCCAACTTCTTTCTCCGGTGCCTTTTGGACCCATCCCTCTTCTTCAAGCTGGTTATCTTTATTAGTGCAAGTCGTCATTCCACTTCTTAGCACAATATTAATGCTTTGATCTTCCTTGCGAGGCTCAGCTGGCATCATCTATAAATTATATGTCGGCTACTGAGGCTACACTTTCTTCTATAGTCTGGTCAAACTATCTACAATATTAACATGATAGGTGTGTAGGATTCTTGCACTCTCACGTATAGTACCCGAGTTGTTCACTGTTGTAGTAGATAATCTAACCACAACCTCTACTAGGTCCTCCTCTTCCTCAGCCCCATCCTCGACCCTGATAAACTTCACGCGCCCTCCAGTGCATTTGATCTGGAGGTTGAGTTTCTTCTTGCATATGGTACGTAGGGGTCCTTTACATTATCAACTTATAGCTTTGATAGTGGCACTCATCGTGGCCCACAAATTTAGATAAATTACATAACAACTATTGGGGTGCCTTAACGAACTTCCAAAGTAAATGGAAATTATTCGTCGCATGTTGCCTAGTAAATTAAAAAGTGGCACACCACAACGCAGTCCCCATGATCAACCCTACTGGGGCTTTTGGTTTTAGGGGAATCAGCCCCACTCTTGTAATATAATTCACGTACATGGGACAGTGATCCTTATTATGTCCACGACCCTTTCACTTCAAATACCAGTCTTTTCAAGGCATTTCTAGTTTAGTCTCCTTGTATTTCTTCAAACTTTGTAATTCTAGGTGTAAGATCATTGATTGTCAGTGGATCTACTATACTCCTAGGATCATATCCTGAATAGGTGATTCATGTAGCCTCATCATTATTTCCAAGGCTTCTTCCTTTGTATCTATATTCTACTGTGACATAGCAATTCTCAAATGGGGTAGAAGCGATGCAATAAACCAGTCGTGATGCTGGTTATCCAAGGTCTACATGTTAGCCTATCTAATCAGGCATTTTAAACTTTGATCAAAGTCACAAGGTGTCTCTTCCACCTTCATCATGACCTATTTGATTTCAATTACTGACTTGAGTCAAACAAAGGCTTACCAAATTATTTGTTCAAATCCATACTAGTCTCTGCTAGTGTTGTAAGAGGATTATCAGTGCAATACTTAATGTACCAGATTAGCACACGATCCTGTAAAGTGGTAACCAATTGTTCCTTGTTTATATTATCATTGGTGATATGTTGTAATGTCCATACAATGTTTGCAACAAACAAGAACTGCTATGGATCTTCACTTCCTATGTCCTTGATGAATCGACATCTTCATTGTGTTTTCTATTGGGAACAGGTTCCCCCAAGAGTCAGTTTTGGGGATAAAAGCCCAATGTTTTGGGGCAGAAAGCCCAAATTTTGTAATAAAGAAGTAAATTCTGTGTATTTTGTGGTTGTGGAGCATGAAGATGTCAAGAGTCATAAAGGGTTGTCCACCCTTGTTTTGTAAAGTTTCATGTCGACTGTAAATATCTACCCATCATCCGCGAACCATGGGATTTTATAAAAAGGCAGTCTTAGAAGAGTCTAAGGTAGTTAAGAAGTAGTAATGTTAGAAAGAGTTTGTGGGTAAGAAGTTCTAACTATTCTCCAGTCTTAGCATAGGTAGAGGCTCTACAGCTGAGTGCGTAGAGGCCTAGGGTGGAAGTCTGCAGCTGAGTGCACGTACCCCTGTAGTTGTGTGCACAGGGTGGATTGATCCGAATTGGATTCATAAATGATTGTCATCGAACCATGAGTAAAACAGGTCGAACAAATCCTTGAAGAATTCAAACCACAGTCGAAAACACCCTGAACTAGTGGCCATGGCAGTCGGCTTGGAACGACGAAGACCTCGGTCAAAGCATGCCAACCAAGGTCCATATAGACTGCACAGGAGGTCAAAATAGCCCCTAGGAGCCCCGGATCGAGAAAAGGAGCTGGTTTTCTATGCATATTATCACTTAGCGCTAATGCGCATTGCTAGGCAAAGAGGGCTGAAATGGTAGGGCTAAAGCACTTGGTCACGTTGGGAGCCAAGGGACTGCAGGCGGAAAAAGGTAAAAAGCGCCAACGTATGACGGTGGTACCCACGCCCTAGAAACCAACAGTTTGATCAGGAAAACCTTGAATGGTAAGCGGTTTTGGAGAAAGCCGAGCAATCACAATTAGTGATCGATGCGTGGCAGCGGAGGAGCAAGAAAAACTACCGCGGTTGCGCATTATCGATCGAGCAAGTTAACCGCGCTTGATGTGCATATGACGTTGGATCTGGATGAGCCCAAATCAAATAGTTCAGATTGTGCCCGACATATAGAGTGGAATTGACAGGGGATTAAGCCACGATTTAAGTGGATTTAGAATCCGTTGACTGCCACGGTGGAGAAAGCAACGAATTGAAAAGCGGGTTGGTGCAGTTCGGATGGAGACATGTGGCTACTTCTTGAGAATTATGCTGATGCCAAACAAGGAATTCCAAGTACACAGGTGACAGGCGAATCGACGGGGGAATGAGAGGAAACGAATAGACCGAGAGGTCGAATGGATAAAGCCATGAGCAGAGATAGTGAACAGGAGATCGAAAGAGGGATTCAGATCGAAGAGTCCAAGCAACCAAGAGAGATAGTGAACAGTGAACCCTAAGAGGAGGATTGAGCACAGAGAGCAGTAAAGCCAAGAAGAGGAGACAGAGGGTCGAGCTAACCACAGGTAACACCGAGCACCAAAGAGCTCGAAGAATCAAGATTTCCCATAGAGTAATCTATATGGATTGAGCATCACAGTTGGCTCTTTCCACTATAGACCGAGAGTCACAGAGCAAGTAGGAAGAATAAGAGTCTTTGTACTCCAAGTGGCTTGGGGAATCCAAGAACCACCTTGCCAAGCAAAATCTACTTCAGGAGAGCTGATATTGAGTCCCTACTTTTGTAATTCTTTGCTTAAAGACATAATAATACAAGGCCACCATTGAAGCTGGACTAGAGACATAGCCCTGGAGATTACGGTGAACTCCTTATTAAAATTTGTTTGTGTCTGGTATTGCTTACTGTATTTCTTTGTTGTCTTTCCATTCAAAATGTTTGTGTATTGGCAATCTGATTGATCCGTTGTTTCAATCACACATAACAGCACACCAACACATGAGTCTGTAATACCTTTGTTTATTAAATATTCAACTGAGGTCACTCATAGGGTGGGAATCAAATCAAGTGGCATCAGAGCTCTAGGTTGTAAGGTTAGACAAGCTTGTGTTGGTTTAGCTGTGAATGATCACTAGATCATAGCTCAAATTAGGAGAAGTAGATTTGGTGGAAACTAATCATGAAATTGGGAGAGTCTATTCTTGGAAGACAATGTTAGAAGAAGGTTGTATAGGGCCAGACCCCTAGTTCATAGAAAATTTCCTAGCTATGAGTTCTATGGTAGAAGAAATGTATAGGCACTTTAGAAAGCATAAGGATGAAGATTCATGAGGCTCCAAACAAGATAGAGAAGAAGATGAATCTCATTCTCATGAACACTCTAAAGGAAAGGGAAAAGAAGAAAGTTTTCCTACACCTCCTAGTAGCCCTATGCATGACAAGAAGGCATCCTTGATTAAATTGGATGTCAAATTTGATTTGCCTATATATGATGGAGAGATAAATGCTGAAAAGTTGGACAATTGGATTAGACAAATTGATGTGTATTGTAGGGTACAAAACATAGACTCAGACAGGATTAGGATTCAGATGGCAAGCCTATGCCTAGAAGGCATTACCTTGGTTTGGTGGGAAGGCAGAACCCAAGCTGATGTGAAGAAGCATGGTAAGACCATCTCTGTCTGGAGTGACTTTGTCTCTGCCATCAAAAAGTAGTTCTACCCATTGGTCTACATGCAACAAGCCATGATGAGTTGGAAAACTCTTCGGCAGTTGAAAGGGCAAAGTTTGCAAGGGTATATTCAAGAATTCAAAAGGAGAGCATTGATGTTGGGCATCTCATTAGACTCACCAGAAACTCTTTTTAAGTACATTGGTGGTCTACACAGCTACATGAGGCATACCATCCTCATGTTTAATCCCACTAGTATAGATGAGGTATCCATACAATCTACTCATCTAGAAGCTAGAGGAAAGAATGGAAAACCAAAAATTGGTGGACAATCCCAACCCACTGTAAACAAGAGCAAGGAGAAAAGAAAGTAGAAGTGGAAAGCAAAGAAGGCTAACACTACACAAAGAGGAAAAGCTTCATGCACTCACTGTAAAAAGGAGGGGCATGATGATGAGCACTGTTGGATTCTACATCCAAAGCTGAGGCCTAAGAAGTCCGAGGGCAAGAAGAAGAAGAATGTTGCAGCTATTCAGAAAGATTTGGGGTCACACTCGGGAGATGAAACAATCATTGTAGCCACAGGTATAAAAGGTAAGAATTCTGAAGCATCTACTAGTAATTATGCTCAATCTATCATTGATGAAGAACATGAGAAGAAAAGACATCAGCTTTTCCATATTCAAGTCATTTCCAAAAATCAAAAGATTGATACTTTGTTTGATAGTGGCTCACAAGTAAATCTAATTTCTGAAGCAATTGTAAAGAAATTGGGATTAACAACCACACCTCATAAGAAACCATACCCATTAGGATGGTTGAATGATAAAGCACAACTACAAAAGAGTAGACAATGCAAACTCAAGTTTTCTTTTGGATCATCATTTGTAGATGAGGTTGAGTTAGATGTAATTCCTTTGGATATATGTGGAATTGTTTTAGGAAGTCCTTACTTGTATGATAGAAAAGCTATTTTCTATAGATGAGAATAAGTATCTACTTGTCAAAGATGGAATCGAATACTTTGTAAGAGCTCACAAGCTCAAGAGTAATTACACTCTCATAAACTCAGGACAGATGAAATGAATGATAAATTCGTGCAAATAGTTCTTATTGATGGTTGTAAAGGAAAAGACACCTGATAAGACCAAAATATTTGAAGGCTGTAACGCTGATCAACAAACTGATGTAGAAAAGATTTTTTCAGAGTATGATGTCTTATTTCAAGAACCTGAAGGTTTGCCACCCAAAAAGGGAATAGTACAGGATATTATTTTGCAGCAAGATGTTTGCTTTCCTAACATTGGGATGTACAGGTTGTCCAGTTTAGAGAATTATGAAATCAAGAAGTAGGTGCAGGAGTTGCTCGAGAAACGGTTCATTAGGCCTATCACATTTCCATGTGGGTCACCAATCGTTTTGGTGAGAAAGAAAGATGGCTCATGGAGAATGTGCATTGATTATCGAGCACTGAATAAGATAACAATAAAAAATCGTTATCCTCTTCCTTGCATAGATGATATTTTATATCAATTGAAGGAAGTTGTTTATTTCACCAAGCTAGATTTGCACAGTGGATACCATCAGGTCAGAGTTGCAGAGCAAGATGCATGGAAGACTAGTTTCAAAACAAAGAAGGGATTGTATGAATGGCTGGTTATGCCTTTTGGCTTGACCAATGCCCCTGCTACTTTCATGAGATTAATGAATGATGTACTCAGACCTTTTCTTGATGATTTTGTTATTGTGTATCTGGATGACATTCTGATTTTCAGTAAAACATGGTAAGAACATTTAAAGCATGTTAAGAAGACATTAGATGTTTTGAAAAGAGAAAAACTTAATGTTAAACTCTCTAAATGCGAATTTCACAAAACCTCTCTAATTATTTGGGTCATATAGTAGGGGCAGGTGAATTGAAAATAGATCCCTCTAAAGTGGCAGTCATCATAAATTGGCCTAAGCCCAAGTCTGCTACAAAAGTGAGAAGCTTCTTAGGAGCAGCACAATATTGGAGGAAGTTCATTTCAAAATTTTCCTCAATTGCAGCTCCCTTACATGCTTTGACAGGATTGAACAAGGTGTTTTAGTGGGGAGGAAAACAACAGAAAGCCTTTGACACCTTGAAAGAAAAAATTAGTACAGCCCCTGTACTAGCACTGCTAGATCTACAAAGACCATTTGAGATCCAAATTGATGCCAGTGACTATGCCATGGGAGCAGTGTTGACACAACACAGTAAACACATATGTTATCATTTTGAGACTTTTAATCCTGCAGTGGTTAACTATCGTACCTATGATAAAGAATTGTATGCGTTAGTTTAAAGTGTGAAAAAGTGGAAACATTACTTAATGGGCAAAGAGATAGTAATACACATTGATCATCAACCACTTCAATATCTACACTCCCAAACTAAGCTGCAACAATCAAGACATTACAGATGGATGCGTTTTCTACAATAGTTCCATTTAGTCATCAAATATAAAAGTGCATACATAACAAGGTTGTAGATATGTTATCTAGACCCATTATAAATGCATCTACCATACTTAAGCATAATTTTGTGTTGCATGAAAGCTACATAGAATAGTATGCTCAAGATATTGACTTTAAAGATGTGCATGCAACTTTGACTCAAGTTAAAAGAGTGGAAAAATGGGACTATCATGTGAAGGGCCAACTCTTATATCGTTGTGGGAAACTCTACATTCCACGAACTAAAAGAGTAAAGATTATGAGGGAAGCCCACACTTCTCTGATATCAGGTCACTTTGGGGTAAGTAAAAAAGTTGCGCAACTGCAAAGGTTCTAGTATTGGCTGAGAATGAGTGAGACAGTTTCTAGATATGTAAAGGGGTGTGCTATGTGCACTAAAAGCAAGCCTAGCAACATGAAACTAAGCTTGTACACTCCCTTGCCAGTTACTTCTCACCCTTGGGAAAGCATTTCCATGGATTTTGTTGGGGGACTGCCTAAATCTAGGAAAGGTCATGACTATCTATATGTTGTTGTGGATAGGTTAAAAAAAATGTGTATTTTAGTACCCTGTAGTAAACAGATAGCAACTGAACAAACTGCAAAATTGTTCTTTGAACATGTATGGATTCATATTGGATTACCCACTTCTATTATATCTGATCGAGACACCCGATTTGTGGGTATGTTCTAGTCAAGTCTATGGGAACTAATGGACAAAAAATTAAAGAAAAGCGCAACATTTCATCCACAAACAGATGGCCAGATAGAAGTAGTTAATAGGACGGTGATCCAGCTACTAAGAGGATATTGTAGCAAACATCCTAAGCTTTGGGATGAGCACTTGTGTTATGTGCAACATGCTTACAATAGAGCCAAACACTCTTCTACACAGAGATCTCTTTTTGCGACCTGTTTTGGTTTCACACCAAGGTCTCCCTTGGATTTTGTCTTTGGTAAAGATACTAGGGTTGATGGACACAATGATGTGGACAAGGCAACTAGGTTCATTGAACAGATCTAGGAGATCCATCAGGTAGTACAAGAACAACTAGAAAGGAGCCAGGCCAAGTACAAGGCTAGGCATGATAAGCATCGGATGGAGCATAGTTTCCAAGTTGGAGACCAAGTCTGGCTGTATATCAGCAAGGATAGAATGCAAGGTGAAGGTAAAAAGCTAAAACCTATCAAGTATTGACCCTTCAAGATACTTGAGAGGATTGGTGAGAATGTTTTTCGCCTTGATCTACCAGCTTACATGCAGATCTACTCAGTCATAAATGTAGATTGTTTGAGGTTGTTTGAACCTTCAATGGTTGATGACCCTGAAGAGCAGAGTTAATTACCTTTTGTTGATGACCTACTACCTGAACACCTTAATGAGTTACAGGAAGACACAATGCTGGACAGGAAGGTGAGGACGATGCGCAGTGGACAGGTTGAATACCTCAAGATTGGGCTTAAAGGTTCGAAGCCGAGCAGTGCATAGTGGATTGATATTGGACAAGTGAGACAACAATTTCCTCACTTAGTCGTTGCTTGAAGAAAACCAACTCTTGGTGGTCCAAAAGCTTTTCAGTTGGGAGGCCGTGATCCGAATTGGATCCATAAATGACTGTCATAGAACCGTGACTAAAATAGGTCGAACAAATCCTCGAAGAATCCAAACCATAGTCAAAAACACCCTAAAATAGTGGCCATGGTAGTCGGTGTGCGACGACGAGGACGTCGGTCAAAGCACGCTAACTGAGGCCCATGGAGACTATGTAGGAGGTCAAAATAGCCCCTGGGACCCCCAAACAGGAAAAGGAGCTGGTTTTCGATGCACGTTAGTGCTTAGTGCTAATGTGCATCACTGGGCAAGCATGGCCGAAATGGTAGGGCTTAAGCTCTTGGTCATGTTGGGAGCGAAGGGACCGCGGGCGCAAAAAGGTAAAAAGCGCCAACATACGACGGTGGGACCCACGGCCTAGAAACTGGTGGTTTAATCGAGACGCCCTTGAATGGTAAGTGGTTTTGGAGAAAGCAGAGCAATCACAATCAGTGATCAATGCGTGGCAGCGGAGGAGAGAGAAAAACCACCGTGATCGCGCGTTATTGGTCGAGCAAGTCAACTGTGCTTAACGTGCGAATGAAGTTGGATCTGGAGGAGCCTAGATCGGATAACTGAGATTGTGCCTGATATATAGAGCAAAATTGACAGGGGATTAAGCTACGATTTAAGAGAATTTGGAATCCGTTGACTGCCATGGTGGATAAAGCAACAAATCGACAAGCGGGCTAGCGCAGTTCCGATCGAGACACATGGCTACTTCTTGAGCATTATGCTGACACCGAACAGGGAATTCCAAGCACACAGGTGACAGGCGAATCGACGCAGGAAGGAGAGGAAATGAACAGACCCGGAGGTCGAATGGCTACAGCCGTGAGCAGAGATAGTGAACAGGAGATTGGAAGAGAGATTAAGATTGAAGAGTCCAAGTGACCAAGAGAGACAGTGAACAGTGCACCCTGAGAGGAGGACTGAGCACAGACAGTAGTAAAGCCAAGCAGAGGGGATAGAGGGCCGAGCTTACCACAGGAAGCATTGAGCACCAAAGAGCGTGAAGAATCAAACCTTCCCATAGAGGAATCTATCCGAATTGAGCATCACATTTGGCTCTTTCCACTGTAGACCAAGAGTCACAGAGCAAGTAGGAAGAATAAGAGTCTATGTACTCCAAGTGGCTTGGGGAATCCAGGAACCACCCTGCCAAGCAAAATCTACATCAGGAGAACTCATAATGAGTCCCTGCTTTTGTAATTCTCTGCTTAAAGACAAAATAATACAAGGCCACCGCTGAAGCTGGACTAGAGACGTAGCCCTGGAGACTAGGGTGAACTCCTTATTAAAAACTGTTTGTCTCTAGTATTGCTTACTGTATTTCACTGCTATCTTTCCATTCAAAATGTCTGTGTATTGGCAATCTGATCATTCCGTTGTTTCAAACACATAGAACACACACACTGGCACATGAGTTTGTAATACCTTTGTTTATTTAATCTTCAATTGAGGTCGCTCATATGGTGAGAATAAGATCATGGATACAGTCTGTACTGAACTTGAGATACCGATAAAGAAAAGTATTCTGCAAATCATTGTGTATCTTGTCTCTGTTTAATGCATCTGATTATATTATATTACAATCTAGGTTTACATTATATTTCTTATTTGATGTGCAAATGTATTTGATTATATCTGTTAATTGAACTCAAGCAAGAGTATAGGTTTACACAAAGATAATTGTAAATGCATGGTAGAGTAGGTAACACTTAAGATAACTTGGGAACTTATACAGTAATGTAGCCATAGTGGCACGTAAGTTCCTGGACCTTTGGTTAAGGCTGCACGAAGATCAGTTGGGTACCTTCACGGAGGAACATCGATAAGCCGTAAAGGCTTATCGATCTTTACAAAGGTAAGATTAGGAAGTGTAGATGAACATCACAACCATCTTAGGATGTGGAAACTTGATTCCTAGATCCCCATATACTGCTTCGGGTGGGACTTTGATCTGTGCTCCACAGGCTGATGCTGAAAGGGCTAGTAGTGTAGGGATTTGCTTGGTTGACTAACGCTGAACCTTGGTCAGGGCCCATCAAGCCAACCAATGGTTCTGTTTCCGACACTGGGATCTACATCAGAGATGTTTGATGTCGTATCATTGGAATCCAAATAAGAAAGAAAATGAAATCTAGCTGGATAGAAAGATTCACAAATTCGCAGCACAAGAAAACAAGAATTCGCAATTCACAAGAGAACAGTGGTTGGAAAGGTACCGTACATAGAAATACATGAAATCTTCTTTTGTTCCTTCCTAATTGAGTTATAGGAGTGGATCATGAAGTTAGGAAACGACCAAGGAAGGTGGAGGCTTGACAAGCCAATTGTTTGGACATCGGAGCTAATAAGGTGGTTGGAAGCTTCCAAAGAAAAGATCGTGTGTGCTGTCAACCACTGGCTAGACTGCATAATAGGAAGATTTGTCACAAAGCTCACAGTCGATACCTCTGTTAGTTACAGTGAACTAGAGTGTCACTTCTTTAAAGGACTGCGAGTTAAGTATTTAAAATCACTGAATACTTTGATTAAGATGCTCTGGTGTGAATAGGGGATTATGCAGTTACCTTGACGTTTGGGCCTACGCAAAGCGGAAAACCATTAAGGGATGGAGGAAGAAAAGGACCTGAGTATAGCCTGTTGATCGGACCTCCTTTAAGTGATGACGAAGGAGCACCATAGACTTCTCCCTTGAGCGTTACTCAATTGATAAGACAAGGGTTCTCGCCAATAACTACACCACCTCCACCGTCATCCCATCCATCCACGTCACCTCTAGTGCTCATCCTTTCACCCACACCACCTCCAAATCCATTGTCAAATATTTCAAACTCTGTAAAACTACATATATTCAAGGGTGTAGGGAATGAGGACCTGGACCAATTTTGGTTAGTCATAAAGGATGTATGGGAAGCTCAGGGTGTCACAAATGATCACATGAAGAAGGCGACGTTGGTTAGTGCCTTGCAGGATTGTGCACTAGCCTAGTACATCAAGTAATCTAGTGATAAATAGGCAGCTACACTAGTAGAGATCCAAACCACACTAAATAAAGAATTCAATAGGCCTAATTTGGAAGTGCAGTTGATTGTGGGATTCAAGGAAATCACGATGAAACTAATTGAGACCCCTTGCGAGTTGGATTAGAGATTGAAGTGTGAAATCTCTGAAGCTAATAATAGTTTAATGTATGGGCAACACCAAAAATGGTTTGTGGCTTCGTTCTTACCTCACCTAAGGGTTGCATTGTTGTTAGCACTCAGAATGAACCTAAAGGTTGAGAAGAGGCAATTTTGACGTAACCATAGACTAAGCTTTTGATCAAGCATCTAGCCCTACCAGACCAGAGAAGGCTCTCTCTTTTCCAACTAAGGGTGGCTGAAATAAATGAACCTTAGTCTAGCTATGAAGAATGAGGATTTGGTTGAAAATTGTGGGTCGAAAATGGAAAGAGAAGGGACTATTGGGCTATGGAATCGAGGCTAGTTTCTACCGGCAAACTTGGGGCAAAGTAAGTGCAATGTTCAACCAGATTAAAGATATAAGGAGAGAAGAAAAGAGGAAAAATATCGCTTCCCTACAAGCTTCAACTAGGGGTGGCAACTTTAGAAGAAAGAGAAGCATAGGGTTACTCAACAGAGCATCTAACATAGGATGGATTCTAAAAGATAACCACAACGCTAAACAACATAATCATTGTGAAAGGTGCATCATGCATGGATGGATTCCTAACACTTCATTTAGAGAATGTTGTAATGAAATTAGTAGAAAAATAATGTTTGGAAATGAATTTACAAGAAAAACATGCTGCACATTAAACACCATGATGGATCCTAAGTTTACAAGGCAGAGACTACTCCAATAGAATAATATTCAGAAAATTTTAAGGTTTACACAGTCCAATAACAGCTTCCCTGTGGTAAAAAATTCGGACCCTTTACACTTTGAAATTCATAAAATATATATAATTAGCTCATCCCTGGGCTAAGGGAGTCAAGCTCAACCATCTCCCTAAATATAGAAACAGTTGCATTAAATTTTATGTTCCCTGCTAAGAATAGGGACCAAATTTCTGAAAATAGGGGTCAAAGATGACACTTGTTACAAAAATAAAAGAGGTTTTTGTAGATAAGGTTATTTTTGAGAAGAACCACTCTCAAAGTTTGGAAATTCAGTTCCATTTTCTCAGAACCTGTGCCCCAAAATAATCTCTAAAACAGGAAATGATTAAATATTTAAATCTGTGAAAATTGGTTGTAAAGATCTAGTCAAATATTCCAATTCACAACATATGTGAATAAATTGAAAGAGGTTTTTTTTTTTATATTTCTCATGGTTGACAAAATCTCCTTGGGTTCTCCAAATTAATTTCCATATGTTATCAAATGGTGCCAAAATATAATGACTAAAATAGTAAAACAAATGCAAAATTTGTTTTGTTTTAATGTAGGCTTCAAATTGCATTGCATATCTCCCACATAGTAACACCTATGCATAAATTGAAGGAGGCTTTTGTTATTTGGTATGCGATTGGAAAAAACCTCTTTCACTTTTGTAAAATTCATGTCCATTACTTAAGAAATTGATTTTCTGGTAAACTTGTCCCTGTTTGCATAAAAAAACCTCAAAACCTCAAAACACATCATGCCAATCACCTCCTTCATAAATGAAGAATATTGAAAATAATTCTTCCACACATAATAGCTCACATAATTGACCATAGTTCACTAGATTTTCAACTATAAACCATGAAAAAGGTGAAGGAAGTTTTCACAATGTAAAATTATAAGAAAACATGTATCATGCATAACCAAGAAGCAATCATTCATTTCGATCATATCTTTTGATCCAGGAACCAGTTTTGGGCGTGTAATATGCCATTGGAAAGCTCTTTCCAAGCTGCTTTTGGTGAACATGCTTAGGATATGATTTTCATTGAAACTCATGTGCAAAATATCTATGAAAACCAGACATAGTAAGAGCCCATTTTGATCCCTGATGACAGGCTGCGAAGCCTGGAACTAACATTGGCATTAGTGGGGATGGTAGCTCCTTTCAGGTGTCAAGAACACCGTATGCCAAGTGCTTCATCCATTGGGAAATACAGTCACAAACAACTGCAAACCTGAACAACTTATACTAACCAAAAAACACACATACTTCAACCTATACATTAGGAAACTAGAACAAATGTCGAAAACTGAAATGCTACTTTGGGTAACTTATTTATGTACAACCGTAGCCTATTTTGCTGCAAATCACTAGATCGGGTGATGTTTTAATGTCAAATTAACCAATGAAGTAACTGTAGCAATGATGATGTTTGGCAGTGCTTGAAACAGAACATAAATATAAACACTGACAGCCATACATGCACAAAATGAGTGTGGCTGTGTGAAAGGAAATCTGGCTTGTTATTGAAATTGAATTTTTTTCGATATATACCGCAACAGGGTCAAAGAAACCAGACTCTGTTTTCTGCCCCAAGTCATTAATACATGGTTCCAGCCGCAAATTATTAATGTAAACATCCAAGGGCAGCCTTACCTTTCCTTCCTTTTGCTGGAAAGGGTCCCCAAAGAATGGGACTTGACAGTCCAGATCCTGGGACTGTATTTGGGTCTCCAATTCAGTTAGATATTCTTCAATTTTGATGGCAAACTCTTGCAAAAAATTGAGCTTAAATTCATGGTTACATCAACTAGACTTCAAATAAGAAGAGAGATATGAAGCAAAGTTCTCATCTACCTCATCGTCTATGCACATATCTTCCCATTCTCTAAAGCCTTGAATAGAGGCAACCTCTATTTCAAATTCTTCCTGTTTCTCCATCCATGTTTCAAGAAAGATATGCCAAAAATCTGAAAATGACTTAATAGATCTGATATGAAAACTTTTGTTCCATTGTCTACATTTCCCTTGAAACGAATCATAGAACAATTTGATGAAAATATCCTCTTTTTTGACTCTAAGAGATTCTATAAATGTTTTGAAATTTTCTACATGTTCAATAGTCAAATTTAGATCTTCCCCATTGAATTTAGGGCAATTGCTCAAAAAATATGCATCTTTCAGTAATTGATTAGGAAAACCAAGAAGATTAGAGAAATCGATACATGAATACCTTGAACAAATAGAAACAACATCTAAGTCCTTCATTTAGCTAGTGGAGCCACTACCAATACTTTGAAACTCGGGATTTTGAATAATGGAGTTGTCAGGTAGACGATTTCAACCTTCATATGTGTCTGACTACTGTCCACCATCAACAATCAGATCTGCAACCTGAACGATCTTTTCCAAAGAAGATTTGTCACCTTGTCCCCAGCAATGATAGCAATATGTTAGCACTTAGAATGAACCTCAAGGTTGAGGAGAGGCAATTCTGAGGTAACCACAGACCAAGCATTTGATCTGGCATCTAGCCCTACCAGACAAGAGAGGGCTCTCTCTTTCCCAACTGAGGGTGGCTAAAATAAATGAATCTTAGGCTAGCTATAGAGAACGAGGATTTGGTTGAAAATTGTTGGTTGAAAACAACAAGAGAAGGGACCATTGGGCTATGGAATCGAGGCTAGCTTTTTTTGGAAAACTTGGGGCAAATTAAGCACAATGTTCAGCAAGATTAAAGATATAATGAGAGAAGAAAAGAGGAAAAATGTTGCTACCATGTAGGCATCAATTAGGGGATGGATCTACGGTGGAAAATTAGAATAAACAGAAGCATAGGATTTTTCAATAGAACATCTAACAGAGAATGGATTCTAAAATGATAACCACTCCATTAAACAACATAATCATTGTGAAAGGAGCATCGCGTGTGGATAGATTCCTAACACTTCCTTTAGATAATGTTGTAACGAAATTAGTAGAAAAAACAAAGCATGGGAATGAATTTACAATAAAAACATGATGCACATTAAACACCATGATGGATCCTAAGTTTAAAGGGAAGAGATTGGTCCAATAGAATAATATTTCGAAAAGTTTAAACTTTACAGAGTCCAACAGCAACTTCCCTCTGCTGAAAAAATTCAAACCCCATACACTCTGAAATTCATAAAATATATACAATTAGCTCATCCTTGGACTAAGGGAGTCGAGCTCAACCATATCCCTAAAGATAGAAACAATTACATTAAATTTGGCATTCCCTGCTAAGAAGAGGGACCAAATTTCTGAAAATAGGGGTCGAAGATGAACTCGTATCTCTTGAACCGTAAAACCTGTTACAAAAATAAAAGAAGTTTTTGTAGATAAGATTGCTTTTGACAAAAACATCTCTCAAAGTTTGGAAATTCAGTTCCAGGTGCTTGGAATATGTGCCAAAAAATAATCTCTAAAACATGAAATCATTAAATATTTAAATACGTAAAAATAGGTTGTAATGATCTAGTCAAATATTCCAATTCACGGCACCTGTGACTAAAATGAAAGAGGTCTTTTTTTATTGCTCGTGGTTGACAAAAAATCCTTTGTTTTCACAAAATTACTTTCCATATGTTATAAAACGGTGCCAAAATATAATGACTAAAACAATAAAACAAATGCAAAATTTGTTTTGTTTTAATGTAGGCTTCAAACCTCACTAAATATCTCCCACATAGTAACACGTGCATAAAATGAAGAAAGTTTTGTTATTTGGTATGTTATTGACAAAAACCTCTTTCAATTTTGTAAAATTCATGTCCATTACTTCAGAAACAGATTTTACAGTAAACTTGTCCCTGTGTGTAGCAAATGACCTCAAAACCCCAAAAAAATCATGCCAATCACTTCCTTCATAAATCAATAATATTGAAACTAATTCTTCCACACATTATAGCTCGCATAATCGACCATATTTCACTAGATTTGTTGCTATAAACGATGAAAAGGGTGAAGGAAGTTTTCACAATGTAAAATTATAAGAAAACATGCATCATGCATAACCAAGAATCAATCATTCATTTCCATTGTATCTTCTGATCTAGGAACTAGTTTTGGGTGTGCAATATACCCTTGGAAAACTCTTTCCGAGCTACTTCTGATGAACATACATAGGATATGATTTGCACTGAAACTCATGTGCAAAACATCTGTGAAAACTAAGCATAGTAAGAGCCTATTTTGATCCCTAGTGACAAGCTGTGAAGACTGGAACTAATAGCTGTCACAACAGAAGATTACGACTGAGGCAGAAGACTTGGATATTTCAATGGGACTGCATGAAATTCTGATGCAAGATCCAAATCTGGGGGTTCAACAGATTCATGCGTAGTTGCAAAACCTTTGTCTCGAGATGCAAACTCTGAAGCAGGACAAAACATCTCAACCAGAGGTGCATGAAGAAGTTTGGTGCATAAAATGCAAGGGTCAGGGGCATGACAAGGATCACTACCTAGTATTCATGAACTAAGTTGCAATAGGAGGACCAATTCCTCTACAACCCTAGGCTGCGACAGGGCCAAGTGAAGGGCCTGCGCTATACCATGCTATATGTCATGTAGCAGGGAAACATATGGCTGAAAATTTCCTTTTGCTGCAAAAATTCGTTCAGACACCGCAACAACTCTTTTGCAACTTTTGTCAATCAGTAGGCCATGACAAGTGCAGTTATCAAAGTTACAAATTGATGATGGACATGACACCTGTATACAACGTGAAAACAGAAACGCAACCTCCAGACCAAGGTGTTAGGGGAACGTGTGGTGAGTATCAGGTGCGCGACAGAGGCTAGGGGAAGAGAGGGACTCAGAGAGGTAGAGAGAAGCTAATTTGTTATAATTGCAGAGGCCTAAGACACTACATGAGGGACTCTCTGAATCCGATGTGATTGTCATCTCGTTACTATACTCAGTTCAACCATGTGACTGAGGATTGCCCAAGATTATTGGAAAAGATTCACGAAAAGGGGGCATAGCCTCTACAATTGACACAAAACCTCTAGATGGTGAGGGCTAAGCCCTGCAAGGAAGACCCTAAGGTAAACATGATGCTGTGAAGTGGAACTATGGCAGGGGAGGATAAAGGAAAGCATCCTGCAGAAGGCGAAGGGGCCTGCAAAGCACCAGAAAAGGAGACTGGGTTTGATATGGAGTGCACAAAAGAAACATTTATGGAAGTAAAGAAAGTCTTCATTAAGGCCTCTACCTCAGGAACTCAGGGGAATTTTTGAACATTCTTCGGTGAAAATCATATAGAGATACTTTTGTCGATGTGTTTCAAACCAACCAGTGTGGTTCATCATCAGGAGAAGTTGAATAAGAAGATCTCGCTTTGCACATTAAATAGACAGTGCAGAATATCCAATGACCCAATTTTACTAGACAAGGTAACGACTAAAATGGCAACAGCTAGATTTGACTGGAAAATGGCTAATTTGACTATGATAAGGTGTAAAAACTTTATTTATTTAAATAAGTTAATATGGTTATAAATGTAAGAGGACAAT
>APFE030358007.1:15228-58315 GCA_000404065.3 Pinus taeda | reverse complement strand
ATTAATTATAAAATAAATTAAGTTTAAGAGTGAATAAATACTAGAGAATTAAAAAAATATTAACATACTAAAAATTAATTAAAAGCTTACTGAAGGGAGGGGAAGAAAAGGAAGAGAACGACTAGGAGGATAGGGTTGGGACCTAGTGACTGCTTATCTTCCGGCCATCCTCTCTATTGAGATTGTTCAGCCTTTTTTCAATCCCAAGGGCTTCCCTAAACTTCCGATGATGGAATTGCAACACTCTAGCAATCACACTAGCTTCCTCGATGTAGAAATGATGATTGGTTTTCTCCACATGCTCTGTTAAAGAGGAAGACTTGGTCCTCATATGCTTAAGGTCGGCAGTGTTCTCACTAATCCTTTGATTAATGGAGCAACCACTCTCACATATATAGGGGGTCCCACATGGACAGGGAATAATATAAACCCCTTCCATGTCCTTGGGGTCAATAGGATCCTTCACAGATCTCAGGGACTTACAAATGGTGTTAAGAGGCCTAAATGTTGTGGGGACATTATGCTTCTTAAGAAACCTCACAATATTGTCCGTGGTCCCTTGAACAAACGGAAGATGTACACTAGGAATCTGATCTTTAGGTCCTCTTTTGGTTAATGAATTTTTAGCAGCTTTGAGGAAAGCCTTTTCTCCCAAGTATATGTTGTAACCATTCTCCACAAAGACATTAAGGAGATGGGATTTCTCCTCCTCGAATATCTTTTCATCAGAGATCCTTAAGGCCTGAGTCGCAAGAGTGTTGAGAACGCCCAATTTCTGGGCTAGGAAATGGTGGGAACTCACATGAAGATACTACTCTGTATGAGTTTTCTTATGAAACACTCAGTGGGAGAGGGAGCCATCCTTATTCTTAGAGATAGGAATATCAAGGAAATGGAGGCAACCATCAACTTCTTGTTCCTTAGTGAACTTAATGGCTGAGGATTGACTATATCAGCTGAAGAAATGGACCAATCGATGATTACCACATGCTTGGATACCTGCATGAAGTTTCTCCATGATAGTAAGGCTGTGAAGGGCCTATAGGAACTAATCAATCAGTGCACTAGTAAGGATGGTGCTATTGGTGAACCATGCATAGTCAGGAAGTTTGGCAAGCACAAGGAAAGGATAAGGTAGGAAATGAGACTCTCAGCCCATATAGAGCGAATACAAGATGGACCAAGTTATCTTGGATCTGGGGTTTGACAAAAATTTTTTGCCAAAACAAACTTGGGAAAGAATGGGGAGACCTGCGCTCTAGTGGTCTATGATATAGTTAACAATGGTGAATCAACAGAAAATTTTCCTAATGGGGAAGCTGCAACGGGTCACAGTTGACATTGAGGACACAAGTGCACTGGCGAATTTTGAGGTAATAGAGATTGTGGATAATAGCAATCCCTACCCTGTGCTCCTTGGAATTGATTGGGCCACTGACATGAATGGGGTAATCAACTAAAGAAGTAGAAGATGGTATTTGAAAAGAAGTTGCTCTGCATAGTGCTTCCACTAGATCCCATGAAGGGACATCACTATATAGAACCAGTCTAAGATTATGAAAGCGATGACGATCTAGACCAGGTTTACAAGATAACAGTGTGAGACGAGGATTAGGTGAATCTGACAGTCGATGGACGTATTGCATGGGATAATGAAATCTCCTGCATGTCAGATTTGGATGAAGAATTGGAGCATTGGTATAACCGACTGCATGAAGTATCTACAATGTGTTGTAATATGATGACCAAGTCATTGAGATATGTCTCATTAGAAGTCAGGGATTTGCCTCATTATGATGGGCTAACTAATGTTAATTGTTTGTTGGATGCATTTGAAAGAGAATTGCCATAGAAACATCACTTCCAAGCCTTGGACTTGGTACTACGTGCTACGCCTGCAAGATGGTGGGGAATGCATAGGGATAGTTTCAGTGATTGGAGCAACTATAGAAGGATGATTATAATATGTTTTGGGCAGCCAAAAGTGTGGATGGAAGATAAGTATCATGGAATGGATGACCCACATGATCATCTCGCCAAATGAACTAAGGCTTATGGAGTGGAGCCTCAGCCTGAATGGCTGCATCTATTTTGTCATACCCTAAGCATCTTACTAATGAATTGGTACTTGGAAACCAACCTCCACCATGCAACTGAAGAATGGGACATCTTGCATGAGGGATTTTTAATGACATTCAACTTTGAGGATGGGTTTGATTGTATTAACGTGACACTACAAGAAGTTAAAACAATGATCTTTAAGATACCACAAGATCCTTTCGACCTGATCCAACCTGATTAGACTACCTAGTTGAGCCATTCCCTAGAATGCTATAATATGATTGTTGAAGAAGAAGATGAGGGTCCACGAAAAATTAATATTTCAAAAATTGAAGGTCATTGCGAGGTTGAAGCTCCAAAGATAGAGGATGCCAATATAAACACGTCATTGAAAACTACGTAGGTGAACATTGGCATAGAGGTGGAACCAAAATTTTCATATATTCGGGAATATTAGGATAATGCGATAGTAGACAAGGTCATTTAGCTCCTCTGCAAATATCAGGATTTGTTCCCCATGAAGTTTTCTGATTTAAAAGGGATAATAGGACACCTGGGTTTCATGAAGATCACCCTAAAACAAGATGTGAAGTCTGTAAAGCATAGACCTTACTGCCTTAATCCTAAGTATAAGGAAAGGGTTCATGCTAAGTTAGATAAGATACTCGTGGCAGGAATTATTGAACTAGTGGAGGAATCTAATTGGGTAAGGCCGATAGTGGTTCAGGAAAAGAAACAGAAAGAATAAATAAGGATATGTATGGATCTCCGGAAGCTAGATGATGCTTGCGTGCATGACCCTTTCTCGACCCCATTCACTGATGAAGTCCTAGATAATGTAGGTGGCTATGAAGCATAATCTTTCACTGATGGGTTCTTTAGGTATCATCATATCAAAATCGCACTTGATGATAGAAGTAAGATAACCTTCGTGATGGAATGTGCATGTTTTCAATACACTGTAATTCCTTTTGGGCTGAAGAATGCACCAACAATCTTTTCATGCGTAGTCATTGTTGCGTTCAAAGACTTCATTCATAAGTTTCTGGAGGTATAATTTGACAATTTGATAGTGTTTGGATTGGTCAAGTGTCATGTGGCAAGTATGTGCTTAACTTTAGATACATGTCAGAGATATCAAATCGCGCTCAATCTAAAGAAGTGTCTTCTTTGGGTCGCTTTCAAGATCCTGTTGGGGCATGTGGTGCGTAGACAAGGACTGATGGTAGACCTCATGAAGATCATGGCGAGAATCAACATAGAGGTTCCAAGGAATGTGAAACAGTTGTGCACAACCCTGGGGCATACTAGATACTATAGGAAGTTCATCAAGAGCTATGTTCAGGTCACTGTGCTGATGGAGAAATTGTTGAAAAAGGATGCTATGTTCTATTGGAATGATGAATCCCAGAAGAGCTTGGACGTGCTAAAAGAGAAAATGGTCACCATGCCAATCCTAGTCTTCTCGGACTGTAAGAAGGAATTTCATGTGCACGTGGATGCCTCCCGTATTGCGATGGGGGCCATACTGACATAGGCAGGTGAGGGGGAATTGGACCATCCTATAGTATTCGCGAGTAGGAAGCTATCCAAGGCTAAGAAGAACTATTCCACTATAGAGCGTGGAGGACTAGGCATGGTATACATGCTTCAAAAGTTCAGGCACTATTTGTTGGGTGGACATTTTAAGATGTATAGGGATCATTCTAGGTTGAAATACTTGGTTAATAAGCCTATGTTGGGGGGGTAGATCTGCAGGTGGTTGTTATTGTTCCAGGAGTATGATTTTGAAGTTATTCTGAAGTCTATTGTGCATCAAAATGGGAGAGGATCCCACTAATTTGGAGGAAGGACTGTTTGACACATAGCTCTTTATAGTGCACGTCGCAGACAGTCACTTTGAAGATATAATACATTTCCTAACCACGAGAACTGCTCAAGAAGGGTATATGAGCCAATAAAAGAAGGAGTTAGTAGTGTGCACAATAGACTTCTCTCTCGTTGCAGGACACTTGCACAAAATGGGGTCAGACGAAATATTGTGATGCTATGTACCTAACTTTGAGTGAAGCAGCATCCTCACAGAGGTTCATGTAGGAGCTGCAGGAGGACATTCTGCAGGAAAAGCAACAACGAAGAATGTTATATGTGCTAGATTGTGGTGGCAAACTGTTCATAAGGACATAGAAGCATATTGTAGGGCCTATGATGCATGTCAAAGGACTAGCAGGAGATCGTGGAGGGATTGATTTTTGTTCATGCCATAGGTGATGTTACAACTGCTCGAGAAATGGGCAACTTTGTAGGCCCAATTCAGTCTCCAGGAAAGAAGACAGGTGCGTGGTACATCATCACTGCAATTGAGTATTTGACCAGATGGGTGGAGGTATAGCCTGTGAAGGACTGTACAGGCACGATAATAGCAAAGTTTCTTTTTGAATACATATTGACAAGATTTGGTTGTCTAAAGATCTTGATGAGTGATTGTAGTACACACTTTATTAATGAAACAATTAGCGCATTGACATAAGAATTTTAGGTGTGTCATAAGAAGAGCATGCCTTATCACCCATAGGCTAATGGGATGGTGGAAGCATTCATTAAGATACTGGAGAGCACACTAACAAAGGTATGCAATGCTTAGAGAAGTGACTAGGATGTGCATGTACTAGTGGTGCTATGGGCCTACCAAAAGACTTGCAAGAATTTGATTGTGAAAATGCCTTTCAGACTTGTGTATGGCATAGAAGTTGTGATGCCAATGGAACACATTGTACCTAGTCTGTGCATAGTATAACTCACAAGAATGATAGACAGTTGAGCCTTGGAAGAGAGGCTCGCGTAGCTAGCAAAGCTTGAGGATGACCGATTTCTAGCTGTATTTCATCAACAAGTTCAAAAGGAGCATGAAATGGCATGGCATGGTCGACACATAAACTGCACACCTTTAAGGTAAATGATTTGGTTTTGCTATATGACAAGAAGTTTGATAAATTTCCAAGAAAATTTAGGATGCACTGGCTGGGGCCCTATGTCATCAAAGAGATTACCGATGGTGGAGCAGTTCAGTTGGTTAAGTTAAATGGGGATCCTTTCCCGTGAAAGATGATTGGTAGCCAATTGAAGCCATACACTAGTGAACTAGCTAAGTGACTATATAAAGGTAGCACACTCTTAGCACAATAGGCAGCTAAAAGGAGGCATGAGATTATAAATGGCAATGTCCAGGTTGGGGAACTGCGCGATGAGGAAATTGCATGGAATGAAGAGATGTTAGAGAGACCACACAAACACATAGAAGGGTGTGCTATCGAGGAAAAAACTATGCAAGTCAGTCGGAAAGTGACCATTAAAGTCATTGTTCATGATTTGGCGACAAAAAAATGGCCAAATGGAGTGGGGGGTGGAATTTAAGATGAAATTTATGGGTGAGATCCTTAAAAATATACCACCAATCTACTATTAATGAATTGATTTTAGGGGGAATAGTTTTATTTTAATTCAAAATGGCTTATAAATTGCATGTGGCTGCCCAACGAAGAACACTTGGAGCTTTTAGCATTGAGTTGTCGAGCTCTTAGGCCCATATGAACCATTAATTCCTTGAAGTTCTGATAGTAAGTTCGGCATTTGAGAAATTGCCAATGGAGACACAAGAACGGTTGACTAGGATCATGTCAACAATGACAAAAACCGTAGATATTGGGGAAGTAGTGGTGGTCAAAATGGTTATGCCAGAAGTTGTTATGGAAATAGAGGGACCTGCTCCTGTGGTTGTAAAGATACCAGCTGAATTCACCAAGTCACCATGGTCACTTAGACCAAGGCCTACCCTGACCCAGGAGAGTGCAAAAAGCAAGAAACAAAAGTAGGTCGCAACACCGTAGCCAGTGTGCGGGCCACCTAGGGGAAACCCATCGAAGGAAAAGCCCACTGCACAAGAAAATGGAAAAACAATTAACCTAGAACCGAAGGAGGAATAAATTGAGGATATCCCAATGGATGATGAGGATCTTGGGGTGGATATGGAGGATGCTGAAGTTGAGGGGTCTAACCCCATTACTAAATTGCCTGAGTACATACGTCTATGCAAGGTCAAGGCCAAGGTGCATAATGACATTGAGGAGAGCAAGGTCACCTTCTACACACCTCTACTGCTAGACTAGATTGTTTTTGAAGGACCGTGCATGGGGCAGATTCCAATGTTGAAATTGGAGGACTGGTACTTAGCCAACATTGAGTGATTCCCTCACTTTGTGACAGACTAGCTAATGCACCACATTTTGCATAATACCATAGGGATGACCACATTGGAATTGTTGAAGTGGCTCAAAGGTGTGGATAAGGAATGCCTAGTCAACCTACTATGGGTGTTGCATTACAATTGCACACCCATTACCTTGATGGTAATTAAGCAGTTGTTGTGCTTGGTACATGATGGGTGTCTCTGGCTAGAGGAGCCGATACCCATCATTGATAGACTGATCCATAGGATCATGAGGCTTACATACTCAAGGGAGAATTCGTCTATGATGTTTGGTGGAAAGGCAGGCAAGTAGGCCCTCATGGAGGCCATGAAGAAGAAGTTTGGATTAGTAATTAAGTCACATGGTTATGCGATTACAAGTATTTCCGACCGTACGATTAAAAAGGCCACACATATTTTGGTAGGGAAGGTCATGCAGAAGTGTCACTACGATGAGGTACTGATGCCTGTCATGGTTCTAGTGGGCCAATGCACGGAGGGGGTTCAATATTAATTGGGCGTGCTACCTCTACGGTGAGTTCCTTCTGTACTGCTACGAGGTGTAGGATCTCTGCAAGACCTTCCACTATGCATGTCTCTTACTATCCATCATGCTAGTAGCATGGGAACTACCTGAAGATAGTCAATTTCCCTTTCTTGCACTGGACCTACCTAAGGCCACGAAGTACACTTTGCTATGGGTGACTAAGGATCCTCAATGGATCAAGGACAACAAGATCTTTTGGATCTTGATGGAGATGAATGTGCACATGGCCGTCAATTGCAAGCCATGGTTGTTGCCTACTTCCTTTCATAAATTGCAGCCGTAAGGGTAATTCAAGGCTGATTTCCGCTATGTTTCCCTAAGGGCATGGAAGGACCCTGAGCAGAAGTGGCATGACTTGGCCTACCTGGCGACTGATGCTGTGATTCAAGCAGTCATTGATATCTGGCTAACAGAATGACACACTACCTCGGACTTGATTGCGGGATATAGCAAGACAGTCGTGCTGTGGAATAAGGAACAAGCCAATCTCAAGATGGAGAAGCTGGTTGAGAAAAGGAGAAAGGATGTTGAGGATAAGGTGAAGGTAGACCATGCTACCACATAGGAGACAAGCGGATAGATAGGCAGAGCAGAGGGCATCTCTGATAAAGAAAACTTGCCCTCCCTAGAGGCAGAGGAAGAAGAGGACGATCAGATACAGTACAGAGGAGTGTATCTCCACACGCCTCCATTCCATATCAAGCATCGAAGCGGACACGAAAATTTAGGGCCATAGAAGAAGTCCAAGGGCAGCAAGACATCTGTGGATCCGATCACCCTACTAGAGGGGTATCTGAATTCCATTGGAGATACAATGCGTGATGCCACCTCGAAACTGTTGCAACAATTTGAGCAACAATAGCAATAGGAATTGGAGGCCATTTAGGTAGATCTATGAGAGCTACAAATCTGAGCATCATAGACCAATGCAACATTCACCAATTTGTCCATTGGTACTTCAAAAGCCACCGGGATGGTGCATGCAAGCGACTCCCGTGCCATAGTGCAGCCAAATTTATCACTTAAAATAGAAATTGAAGCTGACAGGACCGTTGTCAGCACCCTCATGGGAGTAGGGTTGAACTTGGTAGTGCTCCCTAGCAAGGTGCTCCACCTGTTGCAGGATGGCATGATCATAAATCTAAGCGCCTACGAACAACGCACTTTGCAGGTGATCAACAAGTAGAAGATCAACAATACTTAGATGGGTGTGCAGTGAGACTCTGCCATCGCCTCCATGATGAAACTCACTGACACAAATTAAAGCATGGTTAGGGTCATTGATGAATCATGCGAAATGGTCCCAGGGTTGGCCATTCTCGAGGATGAGCCAGTAGATGTGCACATTCACAAATTCACTACGGGAGTGAGTGACACTCGTACAAAATTGGCAAAGGTTTAGTCGAAGTTGAACCTCCAAATTGCAAAGATGTAGTTGAAGGCCCAACCTTCGACTTCGTTGAAAGTTGTGGAGTAGCGCGTGACTACTATTACAAAGGAGATAGTAGCAGTATAAAGTGTAGTGGTGGACTGCACAATGCTTTCCGAATAGTCATTCGAAGTACTAACCAGCCTAAAAGAAGATCGTAATGTGCAGAGTTTGGAAACGGAGCCGTGAGGACTACAACAATGCTACAACAAGGTAAAAGGGGCAGTGTGTATTCTCACCCTCACACAAAGACTCGTGAAGCTGCAAGAGGCCAAGCCATTGAAGGAACAAGTAGATGTAGCTTAGCATAAAGAGGGAGTGTTGAAGGCACACTTACAACCTTGGTTGGATGAGGCCTACTTGATCACGACCTCCACTGAAGGCAGGTTGGCTAATCCACATAAGACTCAGTAGAAGATTCAAGCTGACAACGTAGGGCTAGTGATAGAGCAGTTGGTTGAGGAAATAAAGCCGGTGGTTGCACATTGCATCGCCAAGGTTGCAGTCATATAGATTGAGTTGGGAGATCTTCATGCAAAGATCTCCATGCCTGCAGAGTTACTTAATGGTGAGTCACCATGTTTGTGTTGAGGGCCTTTTGGGAACAAGTTCCCCCAAGAGTCAGTTTTGGGGCTAAAAGGCCATGTTTTGGGGCAAAAAGCCCAAATTTTGTAATAAATATGTAAAGTCTCCACATTTTGTGGTCACGGAGTGCAAAGATGTTAAGAGTCATAAATGGTTATTTGCTCTTTCTTTGTAAAGTATCACGTCAGCTGTAAAGATCTACTAATGATCCGTGGACCATGGGATTGTATAAAAATGGAGTCTTAGAATAGTCTAAGGCAGTTAAGAAGTAGTAATGGTAGAAAGGGTTTGTGGGTAAGCAGTTCTAAGTGTTCTCTAGTCTTAGCGTAGGTAGAGGTTCTTTAGCTGAGTTCACAGAGGCCTAGGGTGGAAGTCCATAGTTGAGTGCGTGGACTGTTATAGCTGTGTGCACTAGGTGGATAGAGACTACACTGAACTTGAGATTCCCATAAAGAGAAGTATTCTGCAAATCACTGTGTAGCTTGCCTATTTTTAATGTATCTAATTATATTATGTCACGATCCGAGTTTACATTATAATGCTTATTTGATGTGCGAATGTATTTTATTATATTTGTTAATTTGAATGCAAGTAAGAGTATAGGTTTATGTGAAGATAAATGTAAATGCATAGTAGAGTAGGCAACACTTAACATAACTTGGGACCTTTTGTAGTAATGTAGCCATAGAGGCACGTAAGTGCTTGGACTCTAGTTAAGGCTACGTGAAGATCAGTCGGGTACCTTCACGGAGGTACTGAAGGACGGAAGAGAAGGAATGTTGATAAGCCCTAAAGGTTTATCAATCTACACAAAGGAAAGATGAGGAAGTGTAGATCACCATCATGACCATCCTAGGGAAACTTGGTTCCTGCACCCCCGCATACTGCTTTGGGTTAGACTTCAGTCTGCGCTCCGCAAGCTGATGCCGTAAGGGCCAGTATTGTAGGGATTCGCTTGGCTAAGTAAAGTTGAACCTCAGTCAATGCCCATCAAGCCAAAATTTTCCAAGCTGAATGGTGGTGGTGGAGGTGGAGGTGTATGCAAAGGTCTATTTGGTGGAGGTGGAGGTTGAGGTGGAGCAGATGGCTAATTTTTTCTAGGAATCCCCTAAGTGATTAGATAAATAATGCTTCACAGTGTAGTCTACGCTGCCCCTTCATCATCACTTGAAGGGAGTCTGGTCAGTTGACTATACTTTGGTCATGATCCTTTGCAATTTCTGAAGAATCTTCCACTTCACATAGCTCCTAACATCAAGGTAATGGCATCAACTATTTTTCACATAATACCATTTAATCCAAGTACTCAATGATCTTAAATACATACCTTGTGGTCCTTTGAAAAATCATCGCTCTCCTTCACTATCGCTGAATGAAGTATCAAATGTAAATTCTATAACAAATCCCCTGATAATTCGATCGAGCCAATGATTGAGAGCACACACAATCGTGGACTATCGAGCTTTCACATTCGTTTATTGTCTGTCAGTTTTACTAACCACTCGTACTATTCAATGGGGAAGGTTTAGATGAATATCTCGTGTATATTAGTGTACATATATATATATATATATATATTCAACCACTCTTCCTTTAATAGGCATGGATTCCTCTTTTCTTCGACTGTGAACTTGTGAATCTTGCGATCAAACCAATTTTCAATTTTGTTGTTGATCAGATTCCAATGCTGTCACATCACACATCTATTTGAAGTAGATCCGGATCCTAGAAATGAAACCATTTTTTGGCTTAGGGGGTCTGGACCCAGGTTCTGAGTTAGCTACGCCAACCAAAAAAACCCTACACTACTAGCCCTTTCGACAACAACCTACATAGTGTAGGCTGCAGTCTTACCCGAAGTAGTATGGGGGGATGTAAGAACCAAGTTTCTACATCTGGAGACTAGTGTGATGTCTTCCACTACCTTAGATATCTCTCCATGTCAATCAACAGACTCCTAGGGCTCCTTAATATAGCTCTGTTAAAATGGCTTTCAGACCTTTGCAAAGGTCCATGAACAGTCCTCCCAGACCTTTAACAATCAATCAAACTATTTACGCGCATTAGGAAACAATCCTAAATTTATGTTCGGGTAGATCTATTTAAGTTGTTAGTAAACATAAGAGAAACCACCAAAGTCTTTGTAGAAGTGTTTAAACATTCATTGCATACACTATTAAGACTGATTCAAGATAATCGCATAGCATTCAATCAATATTTCATAAAACAAGTCATTTATTAGTAGCATATAACATAAATATGTATGAACAAAAATACTCAAGGATTCTTTAGAAAGATGTCTTTATTGATTTCAGTTCATGGATTATAGACTCAAACATCCCTGCACACGCAACTGTAGGGCTCCACGCACTCAGCTATGGACTCTACCTAGGCCTCTATGCACATAACTATGGATCCTTTCTTCCCCTATCTAAGCACAAGAAGAGGAACCTTCCTGCCTTAGCTCCTGCCCAAGACTCTTCAGTAAACCCAATCCTCTATCCTTTCCCCTCTAGTTCTTCCTTCCTTTTTCTAAGACTAAATTATTTATAGACTTTTTCATACAATTCCATGGTCCACGAACTGTGGGTGAATCTCAAAATTCGACTCAAAACTTATCCCAAAACAAGAGCCTAATTCCCTTTGACTCCTATTCATCTACGCACTCCACATCCGCAAATCGTGGAGACTTTACGTCTTTTACAACATTGTACGAAAATTTTGCTTATCTAACCCCAAACTAACACAAGGGACCCCATTCCAATAGGTATATAACCAGACTCGAGACTCATTTAGGCTTCCTATAGATAAAACAACATTGCAAAATAAATGGTTTTATATGTTGAAGGAAGAGGATGGAGGTAGAAAAAGGTATAAAGCTAGACTTGTGTTGAAGGGGTTTGCATAGGAAAAAGGTATAGACTTTGATGAAATATTTTCTTCTATTTTTAAGATGACTTCGATCAAAACTATTTTAGGTCTAGTAGAAACATAAGATTTTCATCTTGAGCAGTTCGATGCAACAATGACCTTTCACCATGGGGATTTGGAAGAATATATCTATATGCCATAGCCACAGGGGTATGAAATCAGAGGGAAGAAGAAACTAGTGTCCAAGTTGAAGAAGAGATTTTATGGCCTAGAAAAGGCTCCAAGGAAGTGGTATCTAAAATTTGACAGGTTTAAGTTTGAAGAAGGTTATACTAGATGTCACTCTGATCATTGTGTTTATCTCAAAAGGAAAAATGATGGAAGTTATACTATATTGTTATTGTATACAGATGACATGCTCGTTGGAGGGCCTAACATGGAGGAATTAAATGTCCTCAAGGACGAATCAGAAAATTTATTTGCAGTTAAGGATTTGGGTGTTGTAAAACAAATCCTTGGTATGAGAATAACTCGAGACACGAAAAATCGCAAATTAACATTGTCTCAGAGTGAGTGCATACAAAAGGTGTTGAAAATATTTAATATGCAAAATGAAAAACCCGTAAGTATACCTTTGGTTAGCCATTTCAAACTAAGGATATGTGTCCCAAGAGTCAGGAAGAGATGGATTATATGTATAAAGTTCCATATGCATCAGTAGTTGGAAGATTAATGTATGCAATGGTTTGCACAAGGCTTAATATTGCACATGCAGTGGGAGTTGTAAGCAGGTACATGAACAATATAGGAAAAGAACATTGGATGGAAGTGAAGTGGATTATTACATATTTGAGAGGTACCACAAATTGTGCATTATTCTTTGGTGGTTCAAACATTGCTCTACAGGGATATGTTAATGCATATATGGAAGGTGATAGAGACAATATCACCACATGGTATGTGTTTATTGTAGGTGGAACAACTATAAGTTGGGTTTAGAAAATGTAAAGTGTTGTTTAAATTTAAATGATGGAAGTGGAATATGTTGCTACTACAAAGGCTAGTAATCAAATGATTTGGTTACAAAGGTTTATGGATGAATTGGGTAAGAAGCAGGAGATGGGCAGGTTATACAGTGAAAGCCAGAGTGCCAATAATCTTGCAAAGAACTCAACAGTTAGTTCCTATACTAAATGTATATAGCTCAAGTACCATTTCATATGGTTAGTGTTAGAAGATGGACAGTTGAAGTTGGAAAAGATACACACTAGCTAGAATGCTATTTATATGTGGAAAAAAATTGTAACCATGGGGAAACTGAGATTCTACTTAATTTCAATTGGTCTTCAAATATCATGATGAACATGAGAAATATCTAGGTCCAAAGTGGAAGATTTTTCCGACAAATGAGGTAGTGGTGGGGTTTCTAAAATCAATCTCTAAGTGGGAGATTATTGGGTGTAGAGTTTGATTATCTTCTCTATTCATAGGTATCACCACGTTGGAACCCAGTTCATATAGGGCAGTAACATCACCCATTTAATCACCATCATGGGACCTAGGGGTGGTGGTGAAAATTTGATGAGCCCCCCATTGAGAGGCATGGGTTTGGGGGCAACGCCCCTGAAGCTAAAAATATATGTTAAGTTGCCTTGTAAAATACTGTAATTTCGTATTGGATCTAGGTTGTTCATTAGGAAGATGATTTGACAGTAAAAGTTATGTTTAAGTTAGGGGTTTTCTATAAAAGTGAACCCCTCACAATATATGAGGGAATTGAATTGCAGCTAAGTATATGTGTATTTTAAGAGAGAAAGATAGAGGATGTTGTGTGAAAGAGAAGAGAAAATTACATCCGACCCGTTATAGGTTGTATGTCTTCATTTTAATGGATAATATAAAGGAAGGAATGACTATTTCACTATGGACATAGCCCAAATTGGATGAACCATGTATATCTGTGTCTCTCTTGTTTTATGTGTTTTATGTGTTTTTGTTTCTGCAATATTTTATGTGTTCCATTTCATTGTAATATATAATTTTCTAACAAGTCATGCTGCCAAGCCACTCTTATGTTGTTTGCCTATGTGTTAAAGGGAAGTTTCAGCCTGTGTCAGCCATCTATAGTAGCATGTTGACATTTTTGAGTCGACTTCCTGTGTGTCAGTTGTACTTTAGGATCTCGTGAATTCATCCATACATCACATCATCCTATTTGGTTCCATGTCGATTGATGGGGGTTAAATCAAGGCCCTCCTCTGAATGATATTCTCCTCTCAAATTCAACTCATTATCTAAGAGTTTGATCTAGGAACTAGTGATACCTTAGAGCTAAAATCCTCAATGGATGGCTTCCTCACAATTGACAATGGGTTTACATCATTGTCTCCTAATTGGTAAAGTTCACTGGAGTTCGATGTCAGCTCATATATTCAAACTTAGTAGACTCTACTAGGTACCTTGGGTCTCATTTTCTTCATTAGTCAAATCCGTCACATTTGTTACTCATTTACCTCATTGGATAGTAATCATATGGTTTCTACCATGCTTGACATCAGCTCATGTATTTGCATGATGTAGATTTGTAGCATCGGGTTTACGTCGAAGACCCTAGGTTAGGGACATCTCACTCTTATATGGAATCCTTCCCAAACTACGTTGGATTTATGTGTCATTTATGTACTTTGAGGGTTATCGTGGGTCAATTCTCTATCTGTCATGTGTCCCATAGTCCTACCAAACTATATTGGGACATAGATCCACATTGTATTTGTTCTTGGCTATGCTATATCTACTGAGTCACATAGATCCATTGTGGATGTCTTTGGGGCCATGTTCTATCACTTCATGTCATGGATCCACAATGTACTTTATGGCGGCCATGTTTAGTACCTTCTTATGACCAAGCATGGGTATTCGCACCTCGAGGATGTTATCAGCAAAGTTGAGACTTTAACACTTTTGTTCCTTCAATCCAACTTAGTAGCCTTGGCTGCTTCCTCCCATTTTTAGATTTGAGTATTATTATAATGCATTTCAGCCATCATTTTCTCTTCTCATCTCATGAATTAAGGGGAATCTCCTATAACCCTATTTTCCACTCCATTATAGTGAGAGAAAACCAATATCAACTTACTTCAATTGTTTGGCTAAAATTCTTCCCTTTTCACCTTTTATTTTACTTATGTGAGATTTATCCCATGATTAAAGGTTGGAATTATATGATTGAGTTATTTCTCATAATTATTTTTCAAAATATTATAATTATGAGATAACAATTATTTTATAATTGAGATAATTGAGAAAAATCTTATTATTGTGAAAAAGGTTTCTAGAGTGTCATCCCAAGGATATCAACTTGACCCACTTGTGTATGAGTTGGCTAGGGGTCCATTGTTATAGAAGCTTCCTAACTTCTCAATCCCCTAGGTGTCTAGATACACTCTCATAGAGGATAGAATGAGAATATATAACCTCACTAAGAGGAAAGGGGGTTAGATCAAGTATTCAAACTATAGCACAAGAGCTCTACTGTATTGGAAGAGGAGACCATAATATAAGCCTGAGGAGAGGATCTCCTTTATTTCGAGGTATACATTTATTATACTTTCATTTTGGATTAATAAAAATATATGATCCTTCCCTGTATTCACATGTTTGTAAAAGTTACATATATTGATTCCATGATGTTTTGATATGACGAATTTCCGAGGAAGATCACTTGTCATCCTTGAGTGTTTGTGGTTGTGTATAGGTGTTGATATCAGGTGGAGATGAAGAAGATTGCTTGAGTGGAGTGTCGGGATTCTGCTATGAATTCAAAACCCTTCACCATCGTATGAGGAGGCTAGGTGCATGCTCTTTCCTTTATATTATCTAGAAACTTTTTTTTTGCTACATGTTTGAGCATTGTGTTGGGATTTGATTGTCTATATATTGGCCATTTTTCTCTTATTTTCTAGCGATCCCATTCACGAATAAGATCACAGAGGAGTAGCTCCTTGCATGTAAATTTAATTGCAACAGTAGAGAATCAGGGGTTATTAAGGTGTTGGCACTTGCCATATCTGGTTGTGGTATCATATGTTTATGAAACCATGTTTGTATATCAATTGCGAGTAATACATGGGTCTAGGGGATTTGTAGGTGTGTGAAGGGTGCACACTTATATGAACATTGAATTTCCCATGAACCAGATTTGAAAAAGAAAGAGTGATGAGGGACAATGTAAGTAGGCCCTATGGGACCAATTAGATTGGGTAGAGGTGGTAAATTCCATAGATTCTTTGTGGAAATACATGGATTCCACATGTTGGGGCTTCGTTGATGTGGTGAAATTGAATGGATCAAATTTTATATGGGGATAACTTTCAATATGGAAGTCGAAAGGAAAAAAAGATTAGGTTACCAGAAATATCTCCATAAGTTGAATACAATGGTGATATAATATATTAATTCTACAAACTTTGGAGAGGAAGGATTTTTTTAACCCATATTCATAAAATACCATGGAGGTAAAATAAATTATAATGTAATACCTCCAATATCCTGAGAAGGTGCAAGTGGTTGGGAGGGAGTGTTATAAGTTTTCTTCATAATATTCCCAAAATTTCATGGTTTGAGACTTAATAGAAACAAAGTATAGAAACAATTCTGTAATGACTCATTAGAAGAAGTAAAACCATAGGTTCATATTTCTCTAATACTAGTTGTTTTGACCCAATAACATAAAAACCCACAATTTCACATCATGTACACTAATATTAGCATGGATATCAACCCCAAGATAGATAAAGGAGATAATTTACAAAATAACTCTTTAAATAATGGGATAAAATACTCTAAATACAAAATTACATTCATATATAGAAATCATATGTCTTTAATAATAAATACATTATCCTTATATACACCTATTCATCCATTTCACATGTAGTATTGTTGGGTACTATTTTTTTGTGGACAATTTTATGTAGAAAGAGGTCACAGAATAGAGAAAGGGAGATCCAAAAAAATAGTGGTTAATGTGATATAAGATATGTTATGGAATGAAGAGAGAAACAAGAAGGTAAAGGGTAAATGGACCAATCAATTATCTTCGATTTTTTAAAGCAAGCATGAAAGAAGAATTGACAACATCAAAATATCACGAGTTAAAATTACTTGGGTCAAAGAATAGATAAAGTGGATCATATCAAGCTGTGGGAGCTATGTCTGATGCCGTCAAATCAGCATAGAGCTTGATAACACCAAATTGGATAAAGTTATATTTTATGTTGCAAGGAAAGTCTCATAGGTGCGAGAATATGAGAAAATGGTCGTCATGTTGCCAAAATTAGGACTCATACCATAATCACTTACTTCTTGCATTTTGTAATAATAGTTATGGAGGAGTGATATCTATAATATGTAACTATAATGTCACATATCTATGCTTTTATTACCTATTTCGATTTATAATAATGGAAGGGATATTGTTTGTAGGGAGATTTGGTGTGCAATGTATGTGTTTATCTGTGATTATTTACTAGTTTCAAAAAATTTAATTTTTTGTTCAAGCTTATTTGTAATGTCTCTTTGATTCCCTTTATAATGGTTTAATGTTTGTTTCTTTATATATAATTGGTGAAATGTATCTATTCACCTTATAAAAAACCCAAAAATGCACCGATGTTTTGGAAGTTCTTTGAGTGGGACTTTCTTCCCTTATGCAGGATTGAAAATGACTACACTAAGCCAGATTGCAACAGATACCTTTCTTGGCTCCCTAAAGAAGAATCATGCTATTTGTGATTATTTTTCACCAAGAAATTATTCCGTTGCTATGACTGAAAAATTAATTGGGGTTTTATGATAATGGTGAGTATGATTTTAAAGAGGATTATTCAAGAGTGGTGGTAGGAAAAGTGTGATACTTTCATTATCCACCAATCATAATTACAAGAAAAGAATCTAGCCTGGTTTCACAAAGAGTCTTATTTTGTTGAGCCTATTTGTGAACACTATGAGATATTTTGGGTTTATTTACGTGAGAGGTTATGTTAGTGAAGGTTTCAATATTCCTTAAGATATGAGTGTGCTAGGTAAATATAATCAACAATGGACCAAATCATATCTAGATGCATTACATCATTTGGACTACAATCTTATTGGAGTTGTTCATTTTTGGGTGAAAGCTACCTTGGAGGGATATATTATTGAATTTTTTGCAAAGAACCATCAATATTTTTCAAAAGTAAAAGTAATCTTCACATTTGGGTTAAGAGGGTGGTAGTTAAAAGAAATCCTATTATGGTTTAAGGTCTTACTAGTGGAAGAAATATTTCTATTGTTTCCTCCGACTAATATTGTAGCTTAAAATCCTTGCACTTGGGGCAAGGATCTTATGTTATATGATGACCCATTAAGAGATCTGAGAGAGAGATGTAATGGATGGGTAAGAGAGGTGGAATGCATGATATTTTAGGGTAGCAAGAAGGGCATGCATATCTAAGGGATGGAGAGAAAGAAAGATGATAAAAAATTGAAGGAGATGAATAGAATTGAAGTAGATAAGAGAAGTAGTGGAAAACTCAGAGTTGTGGAAGGGAGGTTTCAAACGATATTATGAGAGCTCTAGAAAAATAAGTGAAGCTAGCAAAGGTGATTTAGGAGAGAAGAGTCAAGGTGATAATGTTTATTAGGAATGAGGTGAAGCCAAAACACTAGACCGAAATATTGGGGTAAATGACTCCAGTAGCCCTATAGATGAGGAGGCTCATTTAATGATGAATAGGTTATTTCATGAAGAAAAAAATTTCTTGAATTCAATGCCCTACAAGGTAGAAAAACGGTTATCTCTCCTCTATCCCTTACCTTGTGATTTATTAAAATCCAGTAAAGTTATTTTCCAAGCTTGTTATGACGTTGAAGTTTTTCAAAATAAGCATAATTAGTAATTATTCTAATAGTAGTCAACATAAATTGGGTAATATTTCTCAGCCTACTCCAAGAAGGTTTGTTTTAGCTTTTCCAGCTCTATTCCAATGATGGCAAATGTAGTAGGTCCTTTCGCTCAATAACCTGAGTTTTGGGAGCGAGTGGGTGATGATATTTAGTAGAAATGGTATTTATGTGAGGCCATCTAGAGCTATAGTGAAATCCAAAGTGCAAACAAGTTAGTTTAATTTCAAACTACATTAAGAGTAAGAGCTCTTAAATGGTACAAAAACTTCATACCTACCATTTAAAATTTAATTATGGATAAAATACGAGAGGAATTTATTAAATAATTTAAATTGCATAAGACAAATATTTAAGGTTTGAACAAGTTGCAGAATATTAGGAAGAAAGAAGGAGAGTATGCATGTGATTGTATGCAAAGGTTTAAATATGTTGTGGGAAAATTAATGCATCCCATTCATTTGTATCATAAAAAATAATGGTTTACTAAATCTTTACTTCCATTAACAAGAATACCTTTGACATAACATAAGATTAAATCCTTGAAATAAGATTTATAACAAGTAATGAAAAATGAGGCTATGGAAACATATCCTAGCTAATTTAAACCAATTTCTACTTCCAATGACCCTTGTTTAAATGATCCGATAAAATTGTTATTCTGACTGAAAGATTGAAGGAAATGAACACTGGAAAAAAATTTTGTCCTTGGGTTTGGCGTACAGGTTTCTATAAGGAGGGATATCATGTTACAAAGTGTCCAAGGTTTCTGGGTACGTGACCTTCCAATGTTCCATTATGACACCCTCCTTTGAAGAGAATACCTTTAGGAGGAGTTGCGCAAGTATTGCCAAATATTCATTTCCAGGAACATCTTCATTCTCATTCTTTTGCAAACCAACAAGATACATCCTCCAATGGATATTTTTATGTTCTTCCTTATTATGGTCATTCAACTTAGTTGTTCACTATACTAAAGAAGTATTCCAATGTTCCTAATTCCATTTTCTGTCATCTTTGTAAATCTCCCACACATAAAAATGACCAGTGCATATCTTTGGATTCCCTGGCTAATCAATTGGATTTATCTAATTTTTGAATTAATGAATTCACTCGTGGAAAAGGAAGAGTAGGCTATAGAGGTGGAATAACTAGTGGAAGGTGGCCAATTAGATGGTCTAACTATGATGAATAGGGATAGGTATTCAGGTATTACCCACTTCCAATAAAACCATGGAGTTCACACTATTGTGTTAATACTCATGCAAAAGGAGAATTCCCTGAAATAATTGCTCAAATGTGAGGAGTGTAATATAAAAGGGATATAATTTGACCAGTTCCAAGCCCCATAACTAGACCAATATTAAAAATCAAATATTAATATTGTTACCCAAGGAGTTTCTAGGACTGGTGTTGATGAGGATTCTTTTGAATAACCTACCATTAGAAACGTTGAGCCTTCATAAGATAAATATGGCATTCCTCAAAAAATAATTTACTATAAGGATGTTGTAGATATATTCAAGGAGATAACATCTTCTTCTCATAGTCCTAGAGTTGCAAGATTAGAAAAGGGACAACCCTTATGCTTTTATAAAAGATCACCTGTTAGTCCTCTTTTTTATTCAGAATCTACACAACCTCTTGAAATGTGGTTTCAATTATTTTTTTATATTGTGCATGATATAAAAAATATTATTAGTTATGAAATAATTTGAAGGGATTACTGACATCTGAGGAGCTATTTGAATGGCCTATTTCTACAAATATTCTAGAAAATCACAATCGAAGGGTCAAGTGAAACAAAAGGAGAATTGAGAGAGAGTTTTGGATATATGTTAAAATAAAATGATATTAGATTAATAACACTATGTTGGACCTTACGTCTGATGTTAATATTTTACCTAATAAGACCTAGGAGGGATTGGGAAATCCTGCATTAGTGTTCTTTCCAATTTAGTTGCAGATGGGCAATTAGTACTGCACCTTTCATATTTGTCACTTGGAAGGTGTAGAAGTGGATGTCATAGGTGTAAACATTTATGCAAATTTTGTAGCTATTGATATCATTAAAGATACATATCCAAATTTGGTTGTATTAGTAGTTGAATGGGATTTTGAAAAATATGCCCTCATTGATTTCAAGAGAGAGGATATGAATTTGAGATTGATGGATTCAGAGTTATTTAACCTTTGGATCCTTATTAGGGCCCTATATAACCAAAGCCCATTGAATATACAAAAGACACCAATGTCCTTAATTAGTTTTATCAACTAACTACATCTAAGAGGGGAGATTATATCAACACCATAGCAGAAACATTTCTCACTTGGAAACATATGCAAAAAATAAAAGTAGACTTTGATGTTGCACTAGAAGAGTGGAAGTAAGGAGATGAAGAGTTATATTTGAGAAGATGCTCAAATTTCTAATTTGCGCGATGGATTAGAATAGAGGTAAAACATTATCCTATATTTATAATCTTGTTTGAATAGATTCTTTTTTACAATATATCAAGCTCACTATTGCATATGAACAAATGTTTCCCTTGATGGATATTGCATTACAAGATACTCCTTCTCAATGGTGGGTTATCCATAACAACAATCTTCCACCTTGGGATATGGCCAAGTATTCTCTTTTATGCAGGTTTACTTAACTAGACAAGGTGAAAAGTTATATTTATTTATATCAAGGCCACAGTAGCCTTCGGAAGCATGTTCAGGTCTATGACGCAACTTGGAGGAGGAGAAAGTTCACTGATGAATGGCAAGTGCATCAGTTCATTCATACTTTAGGGCTATTTCCAAGGCATGGTTTTTAAAACAAGAGATGAAGAGATAGAATTCCAATTGAGAAGATATGACTTATCAATTTTTGGTTGTTCAATTTCTCAGATGAAGAACCATATAGTGTGTAAGCCTTAAAAGAAGTTAGTATAATAAACTTCCTATTGGGAAGCTCCTTGCAGAAAAGTTTGATAATAAAGGTTGTTCAAATCTACCTAACTAGGGTTTCCATATCAATTTCTTATGGAAAAATTGATAAGGAACATGATGATTAATAGTTTGAAGAGATGATACATCTCTCTTTTAAGGAGTATGAAGAAGAATGAAGCATAAAACATGAGCTCCATTGAAGATTCTCCTCATCTAAAACCCTTAAGGTTATGGAAATTAAATATCGGCTCCAATGAGAATCCTAAGATGGCATCCATATGAGGCTATTAGGATGAGAAGACAACGAAGAAAATATTCAATTTCCTTAAGGAGTATGAGGGCATGTTTCTTCCATCTAATTCAGAGCTGAAGGGTATCAAAGGAGATATAGGTAAAATGAAATTTATTTTTTAATACAGATGCACATCCAATAAAGCATTTTTTGTATCGGTTGAATCCTTGGGTCAAGGAGAAAGTCAACAGTTAAATAATTCTAATAGTCATATAGGACAAGAAGGATTCTGAGGAGATCAAAGGTTGTGTTGATTATCATGGCTTAAACAATGTATGTGTCCATGAACCCTTCTGTACTCCTTTTATTGATGAGGCCTCGGATAATGTTTCAAGGTAGAAAGCTTATTCATTTACATATTGGTTCTTAAGTTATCATTAGGTATGAATTTTAGAACAAGATAATAAGAAGACTACTTTTACCATAGAATGGGGATCCTATGCATACCATGTTATGCAACTAGCTCACAAAATAAAAGAAAGGATAGATCAATGCCTTCAAAATCACCCTCTTCGAGGGGGCATCCTACTTTACATTACACAAATGAACAATTATTGGATGATACAAATGAAAAAACCTCATTTCTATATATAGGAGTCTGAGGAGGCATTGTATAATCAAATCCGACATAATAATAATATAAGGGCACAAGAATAACAATAGTGGGCTTATATGGGGTACAATAATAACAATATGGGGACAATAGGGGCACACCAATAACAATAAGGGCTACAATTATCATGGTAATAGGGGGATCACTAGTATTATAGGGACCTAACATGCTCCTCACCTTAAAAAAGGTGTTGCCCTCAACGCTTAGGTAGTTTAGGATGCTTCCATATAACATTCTCACCCTCTCATTTGGAATCTTCAGCAAGTTGTTCTACTTAATGAGATACTTTGAAATCGATCGATTTCGTAGCTATCGAGTTTTTTTTTTGTGACTAATTCAGGTTCCAATATGATTTCTCCTTCCTCATCAATTTTTGGCAGTATTTTTGGAACTGGGAGTTTGTCACCTATAACCTTCTTTAAGCATGAAACAAGGAAAACTAGGTGCACTCAGGAAGTTGCAAGAAGCTCTAATTTGTATTCCATAGTACTAATCTTTTACAACAGCTTGTCTGGACAATAATACTTTGGGGATAATTTAGTATCCTTCTTAGCTTGCTTGAGGGGCATTTGTTTCTATGGTTGTAGCCGTAGGAATACCCAGTCACCTATATCAAAACTTCTTTCATTGCGATGTTGATCTGCCTGTTGCTTCATTATATTCTTGATCTAGGTGGATGTTGTTGGCCACCTACCTATCCCACTTGGAGCCCCACAACTATCTCTTTCAGTTTTTCAGTTTCTGTGATTGTAGCAAAATTTACTATTTTAAGCAGTTTTTCAAGTCCTGAACTTTTGGAGCCATTTTGAGGCCTTAGACGACGTGTTTTGGGAAATCTGGGAGGAACATGTGTCCTTAGCCCAATATTGATCTCCCCAAATTTTTAGTGCTCGGATAGATCTTTATAACGAGCTATTGTACGCATCAAATGAAGATCAGGTTTCAAAGTTACGACCCTAGGAAGTTGATGTACCAACTTACACAAAACGGGGCCCATAATTTGGTGTTTCATCTTCTACTGTTAGGCTTTGGGATGTTAATGGTTCTCCATTGTTTCTCAACAATAAATAGGCCTTCGAACGTCATTGTAACACAGTTCAAAGACATGTAGCCACCACATCTTTTCTCATAGATAAAGCTACCATCACCCTAGTTGGTTGATTTCCATTTTTGTTTGTAAGCAGATTTCAATATTTTACATTAATGAAATGAAGTATTTTTTCCACTGCATGTTTGTGTTTATGGATATTTCTGTAATTTGTTGCATTCTTGTTTAAGTTTGGATCAGTTGTATCAGAGCAATCTTCTTTTTCTTTGTTTTTATTTGCATGTCCCCAACGAGGTCGGGATATAAGGAGTTAGGGCTTGAACTGGTGGAACCTTTACAAGACTAGCCTCGCAAATCCCGATGGCCTCCCATGGCGAATGAAAATAAAGCTGAGGGGGCAGGAGATCCCAACAAAAACTTGCTCTAGGAAGCCCTTGAGTGACAAAGGAATGCAACAATGGACAACTTTGTCCAGATCCTTCAATGGCTACTCAGAGGCATTGCATCGGCTTCCAACAGCTACTCTAGAAATGCCACACCCTTTAAGGTACAAGTTAATTTTCAAATCCCCATCTTCGAGGGTCAAATAGACATAGATGTCATAGATAAATGGTTGAATTTGCCAGATGGTTATTTTTTTGTTCATGATTTTTCCATTTAGGAAAAGATTATTTTTTCTCTTCTCAAAGCAGTCCCCCACATCAAGGACTGGTGGGAAACCTATTGTGAGCAAAAGGACGAAAGTACGAGCTCACTATTTTTAGCCGCACCCACTTGGAATTCATTTTCGGATACCATAAAGGAGTAGTATTACCCTTTGAAGAGTTATGAGGACAGATACATCAAATGGACCATGTTGAGGCAATGAAGGGACCAAGATGTTCTGAATTTCACAAACATTTTTCATACCCTTCAGACATAGTTGGGTATTAAGGATTATAAGTTGCATTTTGTACTCAAATACCACGATTTCCTACACAAGTACATCCAAGAATAGATGGAGTTATTGAACATTGCCTCGCTTAGCGTGATGTACTATTACTGTGTCAAAATAGAGCAGAAGTTCAAACAGAAGAAGCGAGACTTTGGATCTGCAAATCCAAAGACCAAAGGACAAAGCCAAGATGGGGTGACCTAAGACAACCCATCGAAGCTGCAATAAACAAACAACACCACGAAGTCAAAGAAGGACACAAGAAAGTGGTGTTAGTTCCATAAGAGCCCCACTCGTATCATAAGTGAGTGTCGGACCAAGCCGTCATTGGTGGCCGAGTTGAATGCTTCAGAATCAGATGCATGTTTGAACCTTGAGTTAGAAACTGACAAGGGGAATGACGAAGGGAAGTCGATCATTGATGCAGAGACCAGTGCCATTGTTGCCAACACCAAGATCTAGAAGAATGAGCCTAAAGAACTAGCGAAGCGGGAGCGTCTTTTCCACTCATAGATGTGGGTGAAGGGTTCACCGCTGCAATTCATTATTGATAGTGGGAGCTAAGAGAACCTCATTTTAAGGTCCTGAAGCGGTTGGGCCTACCAACTACACCACACTTGCAACTGTACAGTATCGGGTGGCTTCAGTAAGGACGAGATATCTGAGTTCGCCAGTAGTGTCGCCTTCCTTACAACATCAAACCCTTCACAGACAAGGTATTGTGTGATGTTACACCTTTGGATGTTTGTGATGTACTATTAGGCCAGCCATACTTGTGGAGGTGACATGCTATGTATGAGTCAAGGCCTCGTTCTATCATTATTTCTTTGTGTAATTCATTACACAAGATACCAGAGGTAGACCCACCTACTGCCACGTCTTTGATCACTGCCAAGAAAGGTAGCAAGCTCATCTCCTAGACTAGGAAATTCATTTTCTATCTAGTTCATTCCCAAAGTAAGGGGAAGATCGTCACCACATCCACCACCCCCGCGAAGGGTTCCTCCACGTAGCAACAACAGAAAATAGATACGGTCATGGTAGAACATAGGAACAACTTCTCGTCACCCACAAGGGTACCACATAAGCTTCAAGTGGACAACAAAGTCTGGTTGCATTTGCATAAAGACTGCCTTACAAGAGCCCTTTAGAAGCTTCGACCATGCTGACATGGTCCTTACACCATTCCCAAGGCTATGGGAAATAATGCTTTGGACCACAACATTCCTCCATTCCTTCGCCTGCAGCAAGTGGTCAATGTGTACTACCCTTGACCATGCTTCCCACCATTACTAGACACATCTAACATTGCATAATAGCTCACTAAGGACCAAGTTCAGTAGATGGGGGAACTCAACGCAATGGGGACCATTGCTTCCTAACAGGGGAGGAATGATCCAGGTGGATGTTGGTGGCTAGCCACCTATCCCCACATGGATCCTCACAACTTTCTCTTTCAGTTTTTCAAATTCCATAATTATAGCACAATTTACTATTTTTAGTAGTTTTTCAGGTCCTGAACTTCTGGAGCCGTTTTGAGGCCCTAAATGACGTTTTTTGGGAAATTCGGGAGCAACATGGGTCCATGGACTAATGTTTCTCTTCCTAAACTTGTATTGCTTGGATAGATCTTTCTAATGAGCTATAATATGGATCCAGGTGGCTCTAGAGAGACACATAAGATACAGGGCTTATGAATGCTTGAAAATCAAACTGCTTAGAATGACCTCAACCCAGGACTAGAGAATAGATCTCATCGTCTTGATCGCGGTGGTGTGAACGGTTCGTCAATTCAAGTCCGTATGTGAACGTTAGAAGCAGTCAAAGTTGGGTTGACTTTTTGATGACTCGGCAGCTTAAGGAGGCCACAATTTGGACCTAACCCAGCCACCGGATTCCAAACAACTCTGGCCGGATTCTGGGCAAAATTATGGGGTTGTTAATTTGAGTCCTACAGTCAAAAATCAACTTTCAAAAAGGTGCATTATTGTTTAATAAAACGAAAGATATATATATTAAAAGGGGGTGGGAGCCACCAACCCCACCATCCCCCCAACCCACCTACATACCTTACCATAAATAGTGAGGCTAGTGGGAGTCGAACTTGCCAGACCATGTGAGCCAGCCAACCGGATGGCCCCATAAATATTACCCATGCATTAACATAAAAATATCATACACCCAACCAAAAACGTTAAGCAACCAAGTACCATCTTATACGACCATTACACAAGTGCACAGAGGTATGGGGGTGGGCCGCCCAATGCGGACCCGACCCCCCATTTATGTATGTTTATTTTTTTTTATCATGGGAAAAAAATAGGAGGGGTGGTATTTGATCCCCTGAGCCCTCTGGTGGGCCCCAGTATTATAGCAATAATGCTGCAAGTCCTGGGATGCCCTTCTTTAATTTTATCAACCCGGTAGCTCGTAAAAAACTTGGATGCACTGGTGCTGTATGCACAAATACTAGCTCTTGCCGCAACTGTCACTTGGTCAGCTGCCACAAGTCCACTAGGGGCTTAATCCAACTTCTATGAGCTCTGAGAAGAAGCTTTTTAACTCACGGATGAAAGCTAACTCAAAGGAAGCTAATCTACTTACAGAAAGAAACTGAAAAGCTGAAAGGAAATGAAAACCCTAGCAAACCCTAATTTTACTAGCTAGCCATACTGATATGAAAAAGAGGATGCAAGCTACTGAAAGAGATGCCATTGAATTCTAGGAAGGTAAAATGCATGTGTCTAAGTTATCACTATCTGAAGAAAACATATTTTTGTATTTTTTTAATAAGTTGTCAAAATTATCATGCATGTGCTTTTACTGTTTGTGACTGTGCAAAGGTGGATCAGTGAGAGAAAATTCTTGCAGGAGGTTGGGAAGGTTTAGAGAGGGCCTAAGGGGTCCCTAGCACCCTTCCAAATAGTTTCACAAAGTTTGGCGATCAAGAGACCACTTCCGTGAGCTTCTACAGGAAGTTTGCTGGGGTTCTACAGGATGTTCTGGAATTTCTACAGGATGTTCTATGATTTTCTACAGGATGTTCAGAAATTTGATTTTGGAGGATGGATGGATGAAGAAAGATGAAGGAGTGGGTATGGAGATAGGATAGGGGTTTGAGGTGGTCCAGGGATTGGTGGATGGAGTTGAGAGAAGATGTAGATGGCTGGATTTGTTCAAAGAGGACTGAAGCAATACTGCACAAAAAGGTAGGGTTATGTGGGCAAAATGGCAAATGTGAGGCAAGAAACCAAGTTAGGGGATGGTGCAGATGGGTTTGATGGAGTTTGGGTGGATAGAGAAGTGGTACAGGTGCTCTACAATTTGTGTTTCCAACTGAACCAACAAAGACTTGCAAGAAATCAAAGACCTCGTTATGCCAACCTAATCTGATCTAGCTAACAGTAAAGAGAATGAACAGAAGCTTTATTTGCAAGGAAACCATGTATATTAACTATGCAATGAAGCACTCAAAGATCTGGACATGTAACCAACTTATGCAAATGAAAATCATACACTAGTGATTGCATGGCAAAGAAAAAAAACTGTGTTTTTGTTGGCAGCAATGTCACCTTTGTCCCAGCTCACGATCCCACTTAGGGAGAGGTGAGATCAGAGTTTCTTGAGGCCCTTTTTCTGAAGATATTCTCTGTTATTAACCTATCAAAAAAATCTGAACATGAAAAGTTACTTTAACCATAAAAAGCAACCTAAATAACAAAAAAATATTTAAATCTAAATAGCAGATTTTATTCTAAGAATGCAGCAAAGACACATGAAAGTAAACAAAGGAAGTACTGGGAACTTGATATGGGCCCAACCCCAAGAGCTACAGCCTACTAAGAGATATTAGAGCTGGTGCAAAGCTGGACTCATCTTTATTGATCAAAAGAATAGTTACATTCCAAAAACTGTCCACAAGGAAAACTTGAAAATGTGCTGAAATCCAGAGCTAAACTACTACCTAAAAACTGACTAAAAACCGAACTACAAACTAGCTAACTTCTGCCTACAAAGTGACTAACTACTGGCTAACCCAAATGAGGCCCTAAGCCTTCTTATTTATACAAATTGAGGACCCCAACAGTCCTCCTAAACTTTAGGGACTCGGCTGCCCAAAACTTGCAGTTAACAGCTGTCCTACTTGACTCGCTTGGCTGCCCTTGTGATAATCGATTTGGTGGCCCTTGAACTCCAAGATGATGGTGGAGAATTTGAGGTAAGGGCCCATAAATGAAGGGGGAAACCTTCATAAAAATCCTCTCCACAAATTTGGCTGCCAAGTGCTCATTTAAACCTTTGATTTTGGTCTCCAAATTGACCAAAAAGACTACATAAAGCACACATTAGACTTGTTGGCATAATGACTAACCCAATTCACTCTATTAGCATAAATATAATAAAAAAACATGCAATAAACTAATGAGAATGGTGGATTAAGTCGAATTAGGAGGCTGAATGAGCCCATATAATTATCCATTTTTGGGGCTCATCACCCTCCTCAACCAATTCACTTAAGTTACCACTACACCCAATGACTTTTCTTGAAATATCCACCCACAAAAATTAATATAAACCCAATATTTTTACCATTTCACATAGTTCAGGATAGAGATATAGGAATTAGGAGTGGGCACGCAAATCGAGGTCGATTAATTCTTCTTTTAATGCAGGAACCATGAATTTTGTAGGAGGGTTGAATTTTCACTTTGTCAGAATTTGACAAATCTTAGATGGATTCAACGCCTCTCATCGCCACAAGTGCAATGGTTCTATCCATGTATCCATCAAATTTTTTCAGTTTTTGGCCATTTTCATAATGCATGTGGAACCATCATTGCTGCAAAAACAGGGAGCGGAACCATGAGCCTTGAAATTTTCCCGAGGAGGTAAATTTTCTCCATTTCGGAATATAGTTAACTTTATACTTGTTTTCCATGGTTTTCCATAGGGATCACAATGGCGAAGCCAAATTCACCTTTGGAGTTGCAGATTTCAAGTCCACCCATGGAGAAGAATCTTTGAGGAATCTAGGGGAATCTAAAAGATTCCTTGAGCCCCAGATTCTCAACTTCTCAGAATTCAGATTTTGGATAGTGGATTTTGCACTATTCGACGCCATAAATCTAATGGTGTGTTCCAATTTCTCATTCTCTCATTCTATTCTTCAGCTAATTTTCTAAGTGGAATGTAGGTGTCAACATCCATGTGCGAGCAGTCATGCGATTGATGCCATGAGATCGATGGTCCGAACAACTTCAGTAGTTTTACATCCGCTTCGTTAGATGGCCCTTGGATGTGATGTATATGCAGTGTGTTCATGTACTTCTTCTTTATGCATTGTGCTGCATAGATCCTTAATTGATGCTTGATGTGGGATCCTATTTCTTACTGATTTTTATGATTCCTACTTGATGTGACATGGAATCTCCTATGTGATGTACTTGTTGTCATGATTCATCATGTTGTGTTTTGAGATCCCTTTGTTGTATGTTGATGGGGTACTCATGCGTCACCATGCATGTTTCCTTTGAGATCCCTTTTATGCCATGTTGGTAGGATGCTCATCGTCCATGAGTTTTGTGTCATATTGATATGAGTCTTTTGACTAAGAGTTCTTGTAGTGGAACATCTCTTAGATCCACTCCTTCGTGAGGGAATTCTCCTTGTATGATTGCAACATCACCTCTTGTGTACATCATCACTATTGATAGCACTTAATGCAGTAGCCTACACCATCTTGACACTGGGGCCGAGAGACGTAGTCCCTCTTGGACGAACTCCGTTATCAACGTCTTTTATTTTTATGTTGTTGATGATTGACATGTTCTTATTGTTTACAACATGCACATGTATTCTCTCATGTTCTTTTAAAAATGCAACTTAATACATCACAAAATTAAAAGGTCTTGGAAGGGTCCTTCGTCACACCCTGACCGAGATCATATATGTGTCAAATGAAGATATGGTGCCAAAGTTACAACCCCGGGAAGTTGATGTACGAACTTACCCAAAACAGGGCCCACAATTTGGTGTTTCATCTTCTAGAGTTAGGTTTTGGGATGTTAAGGATTTTCCATTATTTCTCAACAATAAATAGGCCTTCGAGCATCATTCTAACACAAATCAGAGGCATGTAGCCACCACATCTCTTCTCATTGATAAAGCTACCATCACCCTAGATGGTTGATTTCCATTTTTGTTTGTAACCATATTTCAGTATTTTACATTAATGAAATGAAGTATTATTTCCATTGCATCTCTATGTTTATGGTTATTTCTGTAATTTGTTGCATTCATGTTTAAATCTAGATCAATTCTTCACCAAAGTGAGGTTATCATTTAAGAGTCGAAGAACTTGTTGTTGATGCTCAATGTGATATTCAACTACTTGAACCTTAGAATTTTGTGTCAAGTATGATGTGATGGATTGTGGATGATATCCATAATGTTCAATAAATGGAGTCATTTTTGTTGTAGTATGGAAGGAAGTGTTATACCACCATCTAGTCAAAGGCAACCATTTGACCCATTGTTTCTATTTATCAGATACAGAGAAACAAATATATCCTTCAAAACATTTGTTTACTATCTTAGTTTGCCCATCAAATTGAGGATGATAGTATGAGCTATCAGCTAACTGAGTACCAAGGAAAGAAAATAATTTTGTCCAAAAATTTCCCGTCAAAATGGGATCTCTATCTCTTACAATAATCTTCCGATTTCCATGTAAATTTTGAATTGTTTCCATCAATGCAGTAGAAACTATATTAGCTTTTAATGCATGTTATAGTGCACAAAATTGTGCATACTTGGTAATTGTGTCAAATACCACCATGATGAAACTCTTTCCTTCAGACTTGGGTAAGCCTGTGATAAATTCCATTGAAACCTTCTCCCAATGAACACATCAATCCTATGCTCCTCATGATTTTCCTTTACTAGCCTTTCCCAATTAGTCAACATTTATTTTAGCAAATTTTTCAAATATTCCATGTTGCCTTTAAGTTTTTCTCTAACATCAAGAATGTTGGACCTATAGTGTTCTCTAAGATCATCATTGTAGCATTTTGGGAACACATAGACAAGTTTTTGGAGGTATATATGTATGATTGGACTATTTACATCCTTTTGAAGAAGAATTGAAGTTTGTTCAGAGTAACGTTTAAATAATGTAGGTAACTACACATTTCTCTTAATCTAAAGAAGTGTGTTTTCTTTGTGCCTTTTCGAAATTTTTTGGGACATATTTTTTGTAAGGTTAGTGTATCAGTTGACCCTAATAAATTTGCTTTCATACTCAACATACTACCTCCAACAAGTGTAAACAAATCATATTGAATCTTGAACACATAGGATGTTACTGCAAGTTCATATACAACAATGCTTCTATTACTTCCCCACTAGAGAAGCTTCTAAAAAACTATGAGCCTTTAACATGGAATTCTTAGTGTGACATTGCATTTGAGACATTAAAGAAGAATCTGGCAAGTGCTCCGACTCTAGTTTACCTTGATTGGAATAAGGAGTTCCATGTACATTCTAATTCTCTCGAACTGCTCTTGGTGCTGTTGTGATGCTACGAGGAGAAGGGAATATGGATCATCCTGTATACTTCACAATTAGAAATATATCTAATGTAAAAAAAAATTGCACTATGACTGAGCATGAAGCCTTGGAAATGGCATATTATCCTTAGAAGTTCCAACATTATTTGTTTGGAGGTCATTTCATTTTTTTTTTACACATCATTCATCCTTGAAGTATCTAGTCAATAAGCCTCTTTTGGAGGTAAGAATATGTCGCTAGTTGTTTCTCTTTCAAGAATTATCCATTGAGGTCATTGTGAAATCTAGGTGTACCAACATGCGACTTGATCATATTTCTCACCCAGTGTCAAGAGAATCTAGAAGTTTTTTGATGAACAACTTCCTCATGTTGACTTGTTCCATGATGAAGTTTTTCTCTACTATAAAAGGGATATTTCACTTTTATTAAGCATTGGTACTTATTCTGAAAAATATTCGACAACGTAGAAGATGAACTTGGTAGTTAGAGTAGTTGATTATCAACTTATTGCAGGGAAATTATGTAAATTGGGCCTTGATATCATTCCCAATAGGTGTTTTTTTAGGCATGAAAGATATGATATTCTATGGGAGTGTCACAATGGAGTTGTGGGATGTCATGTTGGAGGAAAATCTATTACTGACAAGGGACTGAAGGAAGGGTTATAGTGATCGACTTACTTTAAGGATACGAGGAATTATGTTAAAACCTTTAATTTCATTTAGATGGTTGGGAGACCTTGTCATCGGGACGAACTTCCATTGCATGTAGTTAGACTCTTGCAGGCTTTTGAGAAGTAGGCAATCAACTTTATTGGAAATATAAATCCTCATGTGTGACACTCATAAGCTAGATATTATGTTACTACAACATACTATCTCATGACATGGGTGGAGGTTTCTCAAGTAAACTATTGTCTTGACAATACTACAACTTGATTCATTTTTGAAAATATAGTTACTAGGTTTGGCTACTTGAGAAGTTTAACCAGTGATCAAGGAGCTCATTTTATTAATGATATTATCACAGCTCTAACTCAAGAGTTTCATATTCAACATCATAATAATAGTCCCTACCATGATCAGTCCGAAGGAACAATGGAAGCTTTCAACAAGATTCTAGAGAAGGTTCTCACCAATGTCTATTGCACAAATAAGAAGATTAATGAAATATTTCCTACAACACTTTTGGAACACATGACTAATACAAAGAGTTTGCATAAGTACACTCCATTTTAGTTTTTGTATCAAAAAGAAGTTGTGGTTCCTGCATAATTCCTTATTCCAAACTTATACATTGCACAAGATACCAATATGATAGATGATAATTGAGCTATGGAACAACCCTAGGAGTTATGGGAATTGGATGAACACAAGTTTCTAGAATAATTTCATCAAAGTGTTGAAAATTAGGGGTAGAAGGCATAGCATGGTCATCCAATTAAGTAGAAGTCCTTTTCTGTTGAAGATCAAGTCCTTGTCTATGACACAAGGTATCTAAAACATACAAGGACGCCCTAAATTCATTGGTTATGATCATTCATAATCACAAAGATTATATGCTTAGGAGCTATTCAACTTGCACAAATCAATGGTATTCTTTGGACTGGTTGGATGAATTGTGCTCACTTGAAGCCTTGCAATGGTTCTTAACTCATATACTTTTATTTCTCTCTGTCTGGGAGCTTAGGTTAGATTTTAGGTTAGGATTCAATTAGTATTTTTAGTATTGGTAGTTTATTATTAGTTTCTTTTAGTTGTGTTACTTATTTCTTATTTTCATGTTACATTATACACAAACTAGTTATGGTTCGAGAGGCAGAATATATATCATTTAATTACATATCCAATACGTCAATTCATCCCTACTATATTTGTTAAATATATTGAGTTGGAAACCACTTTTTCATTTCTTCTCACCATAGTATCTCCTTTTCGGGTCAGTAGTGTCTAGTTTCCTCATCATTGATATGTCATATTGAGATATGGGTCTCTATCATAATCAATTTTTGGAATCAGGCTTTATTTTATGAATCCTTTCCTCACCTACATCATTCAATGCAAAAGTGTGAAACAAATTTTTAGGATTTGATATAAATTTCTATAAGTATCAAGCATTGTATCCATTTCATTCATTTCCCTATGAGTTATTGTTTTATTCTTTGCCCTGGCATCTAAGCCTAAGTTTGTAGTTTCCCATTTCTCTCATCATCCTCCTATTCACCATGTATATTACTACAAGAGCCTCAATATGGATCATGGCCCCAATTTCTCCACTCCTATGAGTTATTTGATCCTCATGTCCATCCTCTTGAATACCTCTGTGAAAAATATGAGAAGGATATCTTGGTTGATCACGACATCACTAATGGTGACATGTTTCGAACCTTGAAGCGTAAGGTGTATATGGATTTCACCTTGACAATGTCTAGTGGTTTTTTCCCACAAATAAAAACTTCATTCAAGAACTTTCTAGAAGAGCCACCTTGGCCTTGACTATGGGATAAGTTTCACAATGTACAAAGTGTTTAATCAACATGATTGACAATGGTTTGCCTTGCTTGGATAAGGAGCATCCCATCCATTTCAATGAGATCGATAATTTTACAATATTATCAATGGAAGGTAAATATCTCTATACTACATTCCAAGGAGGGTCTAAACATAGTAAGAAGATGGTTCCTATTAACCTACATTAGAAGTTTGGCACGAAGTGATGAGGATGAGGACGTACTATTAATCCTATCAAGAATGATCAGATTAAGTTCTCTTGCCATCTCATTGCATGGAAGATCATTAATCACTATACAAAAGAATAATGTACTCTTGACACTATATCTATTGTTGAATTCTATGTTCAGGGTATTCAACTCAACTGGTGTAAGTATCTACTTAATGATTCTTTCCAAGATTTTGAGTAAGTTTATAAAAGGGAAGGCTATTTTTTTATTGTTACTTGACTCTTGGTTTCACCATGTACAAATTCCATGCTCCTAATGGTCGCGTTATCCATGACCCCTTAGATACAAATTCCTTAACTCACACTTTTGACCCTTGGAAGAGTCGTTTTGATTCCGCTAATGCTTGTTTCGATGAAAAAACCTTTGGAACTTGGTGTAACCAGCTAATGAAATCCACCCAGATTATGAGAGTTGCATAATCCATTCTTGTTAACCATGCTTACAATTCTAGTTTTGGATTCACCATAATCATTATTATATCTTCCTTAAGGATGTAGACAATGGCACTTGACCTTTGTTATATTATCTTTCACATGATTTTTTTGATAAAGAAGCAATCAGTTTGCCTTGATTCAAATAGATCTATAAACTTGATGGAATTGTAGAAATTTCCCCTGTAGAACAAACCGATATATGGAATTTCCTAAAGCATAATACTTGTTCTACTTCTACAAAACATTAAGCAGAAGCATAATCGAATGCATGAGCAACGTCAAGTAGAAACATGTATCACTGATCAAGAGAAATAATCACGCATAACATAAGACATATTAAGGGGAAAGCACCAACATAAAGCCCCAACCATGTATTATCAATCAAGTGAAATCCTCTTCAACATGCAAAAAGAATTAGCTCTCAAGCTATCCAGTTCTCTCTGTAATCAGAAGATCCCGATGATCTTCAACCAGAAGATGAAAATCATGGTCTACCTTGGCCTCAATATATAGGCCACAAGTCCTCCAATCTCCTATAATAGATCCTTTTCCATGCAATGAATACTTACTAGAAATATCCAAGCATCTGATAGTACATTTTCCATCATCTGATCTCAACTGGGTCTCTATCTGAACTGACATGTATAATTTATCCATGAGTGAATTCTCAGTTATCTAAAATAATAGCTGTCACATGCATGCAAGCATTAGCAAACTATATTTTATTATTTTAACAACTTGTTAAAATAATCTAACTGGACTTGACTAGTTAGAACTAAGTCAATTGATTCTCTTGTTATAGAACTCATACTTATTCCCTCATTCAGTGGAGGAAATTAAGGATAAATTCCTCAATCAGTGGGACAACTAACGTGCATGCTCACAAAGACTTCAAATTCGAATTTCCTTAACTAATTAACTCAGTTTAATTAATTCATTAATATTTCCAACTGCAGTTAAGACCAAAATTAATTTACTTCCTATAGATAGACTAGGGACTGCCATAAATAGGAAGGGACCCAGAAATTCTATTTTTAGAACTTTCTATTTTTAGCAGTTTCACCTCTCACCCAATGTGGCCAATGACTTGATTAGCCAAATTGCTAATTTTAGACATGTTATTTTTAGCAAGTCTATTTTTAGCACATTCTAAATTTAACATTTCTTGTTGCACATTTGTCAAAACTCCCTCTCAACAAGAAAGGCTTCCTCTTGAACTCGATCATGTAACTCTGGAATGTTCTACATGCAACACATCTACCCAGTCCACTTGCTCCAACAACGCTTGGAACAAAAACACTCGCAACTCCCAACTGACCACTCTGTTGGGCTAGGAACATACTCTGATGCTAAAGCTCTACCTGATGTTGACAAATGTTCCCTCTCCAACATTTTTGCTACTGCAACGTCTCCATGCATCTCGCACCATTGGACACCTCTGTGTGCCACCTAGCAGTATGCAAAACACTTGTGCCTCTCACATCGTCGTAGCCTGCTAGCTATGCGTTGTCCTGGGATCCCTACATTATCGCTCTCTCTGCCACTCCATCTGCATCTGTCTCTACCCCATCAGTCAGTTCCTGCTACTCCACATTGGGGCTCTTGTAGCAAGGTCTCATCTAAGAGGTTGGGTACCTCAAGGATCCTACCCCTCCTCCTTGGGACAATCACTCTACATCGCCCCACCTCCTACCTGGAGGTATGGCTGCATGTGATCCCTCAGCCCACTTGGCTCGAAGTGTCCCTCTACCAAAGGTCTCTGCATGAGTAGATGTCTACTTGATCTCCACTTAGATTCCCCTGTTGTGGCTACTCCACAACCTCCTGAAGCTGCTACACCAATCGTGGGTCTTCCATAATTGTTTGAGACTTCTTCTCGCTCTGCATGTTGAGAGGTAATATACCCTCCCTCTCAACCACCAAGTCTCTAACCTTTGCCTTACTCCTCAAGGTTCTGCATGCATCTTGTACCTCAAGTGCATACAGGTTCTTGGCCAGCACACCAATCTATTTCCGCTTTGCCACTGTCATGAAATTTTCTAGAAAATGAGCTGATTTTAAATCAGCGATACCTCACTCATCCGAACTCTGATTCAGCTGATTTTTTTTATTTATTTTGGGTATCTTTCCATAAGGAATTAAAATCTGCTACTTATTTCTGAACTTTTTTTACATAAATCTCAGATCTACTCTGAAAACTCTCAGCCTAAAACTCAAAACTTTGAAATCTCCTCTTAGTATATTGTTCTTGCTTGCTCACCTGTGCTCTAATACCGTGTAGAAATTTCACCTCTAGAAAAAACTGATATATGCAATGTCGTAAAGCATAATACTTGTTCTACTTTTACAAAACATTAAACGGAAGCATAATCGAATTCGTGAGAAACATCAAGTAGAAGCATGCATTACTAATCAAGAGAAATAATCATGCATAACACAAGATATATCCAGGTGAAAGCACTAGCATAAAGCCCCAACCATGTATTATCAATCAAGTGGAAATCCTCTACAACATAGAAAAAGAATCAACTCTCAAGCTATCTAGTTCTCTTTGTAATCGGAAGATCCTCATGATCTTTAATCAGAAGATGAAAATCATGGACTTCCTAGGCCTCAATATATAGGCCACAAGTCCTCCAATCTCTTATAATAGATCCTTCTCCATGAAAGGAATACTTACTAGAAATATCCAAGCATCTGATAGTACATTGTCCCTTATCTGATCTCAACTGGGTCTCTGTCTGAACTGACATGTATCAGTTATCCATGAGTGAATTCTCAGTTATCTAAAATAATAGTTGTCACATGCATGCAAGCATTAAAAAACTATATTTTATTATTTTAACAACTTGTTAAAATAATCTAATTCGACTTGACTAGTTAGAACTAAGTCAACTGATTCTCTCATTATAGAACTCATACTTATTCCCTCAATCAGTGGAGGAAATGAAGGATAAATTCCTCAATCAGTGGGACAACTCATGTGCATGCTCACAAAGACTTCAAATTCGAATTTCCTTAATTGATTAACTCAACTGAATTAATTAATTAATATTTCCAGCTACTATTAATATCAAAATTAATTTTACTTCCTATAGATAGACTAGGGACTGCTATAAATAGGAAGGGACCTATAAATGCTATTTTTAGATCTTTCTATTTTTAGCAGTTTCACCTCTCACCCTTTTAGCAGGTCTATTTTTGCACATTCTAAATTTAGCATTTCTTGTTTCACACTTTTCAACACTCCCTCTCAACAAGAAAGGCTTTCTCTCGAACATGATCTTGTAACTCCGGAATGTTCTGCATGCAACACATCTACCCGGTCCACTTGCTCCAATAACACTTGGAACAAAAACACTCCCAACTGACCACTCTGTTGGGCTAGGAGCATACTCTGATGTTGAAGCTCTACCTGCTGCTGAAAAGTGCTCCCTCTCTGAAATCTTCGCTACTGCAACATCTCCATGCATCTCGCACCATTGCACACCTCTCTGTGCCACCTAGCACTGTGCAAAACAATTGTGCCTCTCGCATTGTTGCAGCCTGCTAGCTATGTGTTGTCCTGGGATTCCCTACACTGTCGCTCTCTCTGCCGCTCCATCTGCATTTGTCTCTACCCAATCAGTCAGTTCCCGCTACTCCACATCAGGGCTCCTATAGCAAGGTCTCATCCAAGAGGTTGGGTACCTCAAGGATCCTGCCCGTCCTCCTTGGGACAATCACTCTATATCGCCCCACCTCCTACCTAGAGGTATGACTGCATGTGATCCCTCAGCCAACCTAGCTCGAAATTTCCCCCTACGAGAGGTCTCTGCATGAGTAGATGTCTCTACTCGATCTCCACTCAACTTCCCCTGTTGTGGCTACTCCACAACCTCCTGAAGCTGCTGCACCAATTGTGGCTCCTCCACAATGGTCTGAGACTTCTTTTGGCTCTGCATGTTGAGAGGTAATATACCCTCCCTCTCAACCACCAAGTCTCCATCAATTGCATTCCTGCTCAAGGCTTTGCATGCATCTTGAACCTCAAGAGCATATAAGTTCTTGACCCGTGAACCAATTTGCTTCACCTGTCTAGTGATGATGTGTCTAAGCAAAACCTTTCCCTTACTAAAGACTACATCATAGCCTCTGTCTTGCAGCATCACGATCGACACCAAGTTTCTCTTCAGTCCTGGTACATACTTGACATTGGTCAAGGTAAGGTGATATCCATGCTCCCTCTAAAAAATAATCATGCCTGCACCTGAGACACTATACTTCTCATCATTACCCATTGCTATGAGTATCTAGAGATCTTTCTCCTCCAAAGTGCTGAACAAACTCTTGTCACCGGTCATGTGGAAAGAAGCTCCACTGTCAAGAAACCAACCACTTCCCACCATGGATGAGACCATGCATGCGAGGAGTGTGAAATCCAACTCAAACTGTGAAGCAAGTGCCTCACCTTTAGATCCTTCCCCAGATCCCTTCTTGGATTTCCTCCATGGACATTTTGCAGCATAATGTCCCACCTCATGACAACGAAAGCATCGCACTTTTGATTTGTCAACCTTCTTCCCATGATTGGAAGAATTGGATTCGGAAAGAGAAACCTTCTCCTTCCCCTTCTTCACCTTACTCGCTAAGGCATAGTTCTCCTCATCATGCATGGATGAAGAACTGTCTCTGGTGCTCTGTCTAATCTCGTCCTGCATCAAATCCAACCATAGTCATTCCCAATCTGGCAGTTTCTCCTTTCCATTCACCGAGTCCTGGTACCTATGCCAGCTCTTAGGAAGCCCAAGGAGTTCTAGACTCAACATATCCTCATCCGATGTCACGACCCCTACACTTGCAAGCTCATCCCTACATGTGATGAGCTTGGTCAGATACATAGAGATCGTCTCATCCCTTTCACATTTGATCTTTCGAAGTTTGTCCTTTAGTGCCAGCTTCCTCTAATCATTGCTATTCTGATATAAATCTTTCAATGTTTTCGCATTGCATGTGGAGTCTCCTTCCCATGGAAGCTCAAGACAATGTGATCTCGCACTCCCTCCAAGAGAATTCTCCTAGCTCTAGCTACACACTTCCTCCATTCCACCTACTCAGTCTTCTCAGTAGGCTTAGGGATTTCTTGATCAATGAAATCCTTAAGACCATTATCTTCCAAAATTGCCTCCATGTGATCCTTCCAAGCTATATAGTTTGAGCTACCATCAAGGGCATACTCAAGCCTCAAACCATAGAATGCCATCGATGAAATATAGGTGATAAGAACTTGAGATCTATATCCCGAATAATAAACTTCGAATTTCTCCTGCTAGTATAATGTTCTTGCTTGATCACATGTGCTCTGATACCATGTAGAAATTTCACTTGTAGAACAAACCGATATATGCAATGTCCTAAAGCATAATACTTGTTCTACTTCTACAAAACATTAAGTGGAAGCATAATCGAATTCATGTGCAACATCAAGTAGAAACATGCATAACTGATCAAGAGAAATAATCACACATAACACAAGATATATCCAGGGGAAAGCACCAGCATAAAACCCCAACATGTATTATCAATCAAGTGGAAATCCTCTTCACAATACAAAAAGAATTAGCTCTCAAGCTATTCAGTTCTCAATGAACTATGAAGATATGAATATATGTCTCGTGAACCAACCAAACCCTGTATATAAAGGCTTTACCTATGGTCTAATCCCTATTTCCTTGTGCAGTTTTCTTAGGAAATAATAGCAAAAGCATATGCAATTAATTCCAAACATACCAAGTTAACCAATGGTCCAACTACATAATCCTTGAGGACACTAGTTCCTCAACCATGCAAAAAACTACTTACTAGAAATAGTCAAGAATCTGATAGTACATTGTCCCACATCTGATCTCAACTGGGTCTCTGACAGAACTAACATGCAATAGTTATCCATGAGTGAATTCTCAGTTATCTAAAATAATAGTTGTCACATGCATGCAAGCATTAACAAACTATATTTTATCATTTTAACAACTTGTTAGAATAATCTAACTGGACTTGACTAGTTAGAACTAAGTTAACTGATTCTCTCATTATAGAACTCATACTTATTCCCTCAATCAGTGGAGGAAATGAAGGATAAATTCCTCAATCAGTGGAGGAAATGAAGGATAAATTCCTCAATCAGTGGGACAACTCATGTGCATGCTCACAAAGACTTCAAATTCGAATTTCCTTAACTAATTAACTCAACTGAATTAATTAATTAATATTTCCAACGTTGTTAAGATCAAAATTAATTTTACTTCCTATAGATAGACTAGGGACTGCTATAAATAGGAAGGGACCCAGAAATGTTATTTTTAGAACTTTCTATTTTTAGCAGTTTCACCTTTCACCCAATGTGGCCAATGACCTCACTGGCCAAACTGCTATTTTTTAGACATGCTATTTTTAGCAGTTCTATTTTTAGCACATTCTAAATTTAGCATTTCTTGTTGCACATTTTTCAACACTCCCTCTCAACAAGAAAGGCTTTCTCTCGAACCCGATCTTGTAACTCTGGAATGTTCTGCATACAACACATCTACCAGGTCCACTTGCTCCAACAACACTTGGAACAAAAACACTCCCAATTGACCACTCTGTTGGGCTAGGAACATACTCTAATGCTAAAGCTCTACCTGCTGCTGACAAGTGCTCCCTCTCTAACATGTGTGCTACTGCAACATCTCCATGCATCTCACACTATTGCACACCTCTCTGTGCCACCTAGCACTGTGCAAAACACTTGTGCCTCTCGCATTGTTGCAGCCTGCTAGCTATGTGTTGTCCTGGGATTCCCTGCACTGTTGCTCTCTCTGCCGATCCATCCGCATCTGTCTCTACCCAATCAGTCAGTTCTTGCTACTCCACATCAGGGCTCCTGTAGCAAGGTCTCATCCGAGAGGTTGGGTACCTCAAGGATCCTGCCCCTCCTCCTTAGGACGATCACTCTATATCTCCCCACCTCCTACCTGGAGGTATGGCTGCATGTGATCCCTCTGCCCACCTAGCTCGAAGGTTTCCCTTACTGGAGGTCTCTGCATGAGTAGATGTCTCTACTCGATCTCCTCTCAACTTCCCCAGTTGTGGTTGCTCCACAACCTCCTGAAGCTGCTGCACCAATCGTAGCTCCTCCACCATTGTTTGAGACTTCTTCTGGCTCTGCATGTTGAGAGGTAATATACCCTCCCTCTCAACCACCAAGTCTCCATCATTTGCCTTGCTGCTCAAGGCTTTGCATGCATCTTGAACCTTAAGAGAATACAGGTTCTTGACCCGTGAACCAATCTGCTTCACTTGTCTAGTGATGATGTGTCTAAGGAAAACCTTTTCGTCTCTGAAGACTACATCATAGCCTCTGTCTTCCAGCATCGCAATTGACACCAAGTTTCTCTTCAGTCCTGGTACATACTTGACATCGGTCAAGGTAAGGTGAGCTCCATGCTCCCTCTGAAAAATAACCGTGCCTACACCTGAGAAACTATACTTCTCATCATTACCCATCCCTATGAGTATCTGGAGATCTTTCTCCTCCAAAGTACTGAACAAACTTTTGTCACCGGTCATGTGGAAAGAAGCTCCACTGTCAAGAAACCAACCACTTCCCATCATGGATTAAACCATGCATGCGAAGAGTGTGAAATCCAACTCAAACTGTGAAGCAAGTGCCTCACCTTCAGATCCTTCCTCGGATCCCTTCTTGGACTTCTTCTTTGGGTAATTAGTAGCATAATGGCCCAACTCATGACAACGAAAGCATCTCACCTTCGACTTGTCAACCTTATTCCCATCATTGGAAGAACTGGATTCAGAAAG
>APFE030358007.1:1026-11321 GCA_000404065.3 Pinus taeda | reverse complement strand
AGTCTCTTGTACTTCTCCTGAAGTTGATGCTACCTTATACCGTCAACTTGTAGGAAAAATCTTGTATTTAACCCATACTCGTCCTGACCTTTCCTTTGATGTTGGCCTTGTTGCTCGTTTTATGCAAAACCCCCGTGAAAGTCATTAGAAAGCAGCTAAGAGAATACACCGTTATGTTCGAGGTACAATACAGTTTGGGATTCATTACAGTGCCAAAGCAGCTCCTCTATTAGTTGGTTTCACTGATTCTGATTGCGCTGGTGACCCTGATGATCGGAAGTCTACTACCGATTATGTCTTCACTCTTGGTTCAGGACCTATTACATGGGCCTGTAAGAAACAGGCTGCCATTTCTCTTTCGTCAGCAGAAGCAGAGTTTCGTGGTGCCATGGAAGCTAGTAAGGAAGCCTTGTGGCTTTGTCAGATCCTATCAGAATTTGACTTTGAGCAGCAGCATCCAACCACACTTTGGAGTGATAATCAAAGTGCCATTCAGCGATGCAACGATCCAGTCCAGCATCAACGCAGCAAACACATTAAACTACACATGCACTTCATCAGAAAACTCATTCATGACCATGTTCTTGAAGTGCAATATTGTTCAACAGATGATCAAGTTGCAGACATCTTCACAAAGGCTCTCATAGAGGAGAAGTTCACTAAACTTCGATATATGCTTGGAGTTCAGGAAGTTGTCACTAAGGGGAGATAAGCTCTAGTGCCCCCTTCCTTCTCCTATTGTGTCATATTTGTAAATCCTTCAATCCTATCCCAAGTTGTTCTTAAGGGGGGATGTTAGGATATTCCGACACGTAAGAAATAGTTAAGTTCAACTTGGTCTAGTATAGAGTTAGGTATAGAGTTAAGTAAAGTGTGTTTCTTTACCGTTGTACATTTTGTAACTTACAATCTGACGGTCACGATATGTAGTGATCCGACGGTTCATTCTCTCCTCAGTATTACCGACACTTGATTCGTGGCTTGACACCTGATTGGTCCATGAATTCTATTTAAAGCGCATGGAGAGAAGCTTATGTAAATTTTCATTCTTTTATTAATAAATTCCTGTAGTAGCCACGTTGGCGCAGGCCGTGGACTGTTTCCCTCTCTGAGGGTTTTAACCACGTCAAAATACTGGTGTATTGATCTGTGATCTGTTTGTGAGCGGTGTCCTTCTGGTGTTCTGTCTGAGGAACTTACCCTGTAAATTCCTACACTCTTAAAGAACCTGAATAAACTGATAGTGGCTATTACCATAATAGAAATAAATAAAAAGGAAAAGGATTTCATGGAGATAAACCTTTCAAGAAATGAAAATACCTATCAGGGTTGTGCTATGAGTCGAACCTTCCATAGAAACAGAGCCATGAAACCGCTCCATAGTTGCAGAGGCATGGAATAGGTAAGCTTGCAAATATTTCATGGAGTGAGCTAAACATCGAAAGGCCAAACCAATCACAGAGACGACAAGTGAACACAATGGAACCTTACCAAAGTGCAACTGAGACTCCTAGGCAAAGACTCTACCATTGGATGACCTCGAGCATGTGCAACCATTGATGTAGCGAAGATGCCAAGGAAGGGAGGACATCTAGTGAGCTGACATAAGGATTTCCGAGATCTGCGCCTGCCAACGCTTGGGAGTACAAAAGGGTTATATCAGATTTCATTTAATATTCATTGATCATCAATTAAAACCCATACAGTGTATAGAACCATTAAATTGCTGAGTTAATGAATTTGTAATGGGTAATGTAAATCATATGGTAAAGTAATAAATATTTAAATGCTATTCGAAGGAAATCTTATATGGTCTTGTTACTATAGTTTAACACTGTAGGAATTCTATTTAAAAAAAATATATATGTTTGATATTATGTGGAGACATGAAAAATAAAAACATAGATTAAATTACAACCTTTTAGGTTTAGCAGTGAAGATGTTATTTTAAGCAGTTTTGTTGTGAATGTTCTTTTTTTGTGGATATCTCCTAAATCTCACCTGTCATGTTATTGTAGCTAAGATCTCTTATTAATGCAGTTAAAACTGAAGGAAAGGGTGAATATCAAAATTGAATTGGAGAGAAACTCTCTTGAATTCACATATTTATAGAATCCTACATTGTACATAATCTGGAAGAAGTCCAATATGTAGAGTGTGGTATAGGCATTGAATTGAAAAGAAACTCTCTTAAATTCACATATTTATAGAATCCCACATTGTACATAACCAAGAAGAAGTCCAATATGTAGAGTGTGGTATAGGCCAAGACAACTATAAAAAACCAGAGAAGAGTTAGTCCGAGGTACTTCGACGACATCACAATGACGGTCAAAGTGTTCACGAAGAAACTTCCTTGACCATCGTGTGCCATAATAAGAATCATATGAAGCCATCTAAATGCTTGGAATACAAATAGAAACAAATCGAATACACAAAACTCATAAACTTAAAGAGAGAGCAAGTGAATCGATTGCATGAACTGTAAATTGGACATGATTCTTATTGTTATGAGCCAATGCAACCTTTCAATAGATCCATCCAATCAATTACGATGAAACAAGAACAATAATTAAGAATTATTTTTCTTAATGTTTTCATGTTTACGTTTAATAATAATTAATTGTTTTATTAACGGTTTAATCTGAAGGTGGACCATTATTCAATCGTCTAACAATGAATCTAAATAGCATATAGATAAGTTCTTCCTAAAAATAATTATAAATAATAATAAATCATATTTTATATTATAATTTAAAAATATATATAATTTTTAAAATAAAATTATATAATCAATTTTTAATTATTATTTTTATTACGAAAGTTATTTTCATTAATTATTTGATAATAAAAACATTTAATATTAATTAGATAGATAGATTATATGAATTCATAATTTTTACTTAAACTAACCATAATAAAAGATTGTTGCTTTTATTATAATAATAACCAATCTCCTTTAAACTTTCTAATGTAGAAATTAATACATTATATACATATAATAAAAAGCGAAAATTGTGAGTAGTTAAAATAATTTTCTATGTAGGAATGCTAAATTATGGTTTTTAGCAATTACAATGATACTTGGGGATTTTGGATGAAAACGTTGAAGGATTGGGGTCCACCCTCTCTTACCATAATTCAATGACTAGAGGAGAATCATGTTGGTACCTACCTCATGACCAATTCTAATCCAAGGAAAAATGTGAGTCGTAATTTAACAAATTATAGGCAAAATATTTTTTCCTCAAAAGGCTAAGGTGATTAGCCAACAATATGTAAGAAAGGATTAAGGAAAGAGAAGAAAATAAGCTATTGCATTGATAAGGCAAAGAAAGTCCTAAAGTTTGAAATTACTTCATCCAAAATTATTGAGAAAATCTAATATAGGTAAATACCACAAACTAATTATAAAGTTGTTAGGTCTCTCACCTAGAAAGTGAGCTTTATTCTAGTGTAATAAGGGAAAATGGAAATCAAAAGGAGATGTGGATTTGAAACTAGTATCTAAGGGGTTCTTTAGTGCAATATTTAACAAGATGGACAAAAAAAATTAAATATTTCAAAATGGTCCATATGATATTAACTTGTTTATGACTTACTTCCATGTTTGGAAGGACAAAACCAATCGAGACAAAGAGGATCCTTCCACCACCATAGTCTACATCAAATTATATTCTCTACCTCATGAGTTTTGGGACCCAAAAATTTTGTAAGGAATTGGAAATATCATATGAACTTATATATTGTGTTAATAGGCAATGGAGTAAGGAAGATGTAGATCGTATCCATGGATCTATGTATACATGAATAAATCAAAGTCGCTACAAAAAAACATTCACTTCAATTACCAAGATTATATTTGCGATAAACTCATAGATTATGAACATATATATTTTAGATATAGAGATTTCAATGAACATGGCTATGTATTTAGGGAATGTGTTATGAATACCTCATAAAAATATTTGAAACCACATTCATGGAAGGAATAAGAAACATTCAAATGTGTCTCCAACATAAAAGGAACCAACCGAAGGCATTTGATGAACACATTAATGAACAATGTGAAGTGTAATAACATATATGAGGTTTCATTCTTATGGCGGAAGGGCTCAGCCGCCTCCTCCATCATGCTGTTTCCTCCAATGCAGTCAAAGGTTTAGCACTTCATGGTCTTAATCCGTTGTCTCATCAGCAATTTGTGGATGACACGATGCTTTTTGGTCATCCCTCTTCCCAAGAAGCTAAAGCCTTCAAATCCTTGCTCTCTCTTTTTTCTGAAGCCTCTGGAACCTTGATCAATGCCTCCAAATCTCAACTTTTCTTCTTCAACACCCCTGTCTCCACTCAGCGTAATATTGCTTGTATTCTGGGCTTCTCTATTGTTGCTCTGCCCTCCAAATATTTGGGAGCTCCTCTCATGGCATCGGCTCTCAAGCACGCTTCCTGGCGCACGCTTCTAGATAAATTGGAAGCGAGACTCTCATCTTGGACCTACAGGTCGCTTAACATAGCTAGTAGACTTACTCTTATCAAATCGGTCCTCCAAGCAATGCCCCTATATCTTTTTTCCCTTCTAGCAGCACCCAAATGGGTGCTCAAGGCCATCCGTAACCTCCAATGGGGCTTTCTATGGGGCTCTAATGGACTCAACAAAAAATGGGCCCTTGTCAAATGGGCGGAAGTATGTCAATAAAAAGCCAATCGCGGATTAGGACTAAGGGACCCCATACAAAGTAACAACACAATGGGAGAAAAAATATGGTGGAACTGGCTAGTAAAGCCGCACATCCCCTGGGCAAAGTTGTGGCAAGCTAAATACGCGCCCGGAAGTCAGTGGGATGAGCTCATCCGAATTAGTCCAAGCATTATAGGATCCATGATCTGGAACTCGGAAAAAATTCACTGCGCCTTCATACAGGCTTACAGTTTTTGGGAGATCCACTCGGGGACCTCAGCACGGTTTTGGGAGGACTCATGGCAGCAACTGCCAAAACTTGCCATGATCTTCCACAAACCGCGCTGGCGGCACCATATGCAACAATCTAATACAACTAAAGTCTCTCAGTTTTGGCAGCAACAAGAAACTCAAGATTTCCGAGCTTGGAAACTAGCTAGATCATGGCAGACAGACTGGCAAGGAGAGACCTATGCTGATATAGACCAGGAGCTTCTTCAATGGAAAATTACTCCCTCTTCCCAGCAGGACAAACTGAGATGGGGCCACACCTTAAGAGGAATCTTCAACACCAAGGAGGCCTATACCATACGCTATGACCAAAGCACTAATGACAAGGATCAATTATGGACTCATATATGGCAGCCAAGATTGTGGCCCAAGGTATCTACCTTCCTATGGCTCCTAAGCAAACGCCACATTCTCACATGGGATAATCTTCAACGAAGAGGCTTTATAGGCCCCTCTCGATGCCCCAATTGCACTGCCCAGGAGGAAACCATCACTCATCTCATGGAGACGTGCCCACTCACTGCTCAGATATGGAATAGAGTCGACCATTGCAATAATGGAAGAAGGGACAGGCAAGGGGACATAGCAAGCATTCTCAGAACTTGGCCCAAGCAACCCTATCAAAGCCCCATTTTGAACTCACTATGGAACCACATTCCAGGTTTTCTATATTGTTCTTTATGGAAGGAAAGAAATAATCGAGTCTTCAACAACAGGAGCAGATCCGCAGAAATCCTCTGGCTACTCCTGAAGTATAATCTACAAGAAACGCTAGCGCTCAGAGCTTGGACAGAAAATGACTGGCCTACTTCACCTCGTGAAAAAATCATTTGGAATTCCTGGAACCTCAACATCTCCTATTCCCAGTAGGATATTCACAGCAATCCTCCCAAGGTCACCTCCCCCTCCCAATGGTCCCCCCTGCAGGAGCTACTTTCAAACTTAATTTTGATGGTGCTGCTAAGGGGAACCCGGGTCCATCAGGGTATGGAGGAGTCATCAGAAATGTAGAAGGATCAGTGGAATACATCTATTATGGTTCGACTGGAATAAATACCAACAACATGGCGGAGTTGGAAGGAATGTGGAAAGGAATCTGTGTGGCTGATCAACACAACTTCTATCCGTTGGAAGTGGAAGGAGATTCCCTAATACTTATCAATGCAGCTACTAGAATCCAAGCAGGGTCCTCAGCAGCGAAAATAGCCTCCAGCTGGAGACTCCTCAGTAGGCTAGAAACATTGGAAGACAGGCTACGACGCCTTAACAGTATCATCTTCAAGCATGTTAGGCGAACTGCCAACAAAGTAGCAGATAGACTAGCAAACCAAGGGGTGAATCAGCATGGTCCTCACTACATACGCACTCTCCATGATGCAAAGGATACCCAACTTCAAAAGGATTGCCATATGTTGGTGCTCCGGGATCTTCATCCCCCGGCTACGGGTGCTAGCAGGTGAAAGGAGTACGGGGGCGGGCTTCCCACTCGGAAAGTGGCGGCCCAGGCCCGCCACTTGTACAAGACCATTAAACGCCTGCCACCCCTCTTGCCTTAATTCACAATCCAGAAATATCGCTCAAAGCAGACGAGCCGCTCCAACCATTCATCCTCGCGCGCGTTCTGCAACTCCACCCTTCGGGAAGACGATGAATGCCATAGGGTCGCACATGGCACGAAGTGCGACAAATCAATATAATTACAGAGCCATGGGGAAGGTAATGCATTGTTTGTTGATCGTTCTGGTTTTCATTTGGCTCTGGATTTCTTTGTTGTGTTATGTGTAGAGAGGCAGGCACGACAAAGAGTCAAGCCGGCTCCTTGTTCATCCCTCCCTTGTCTCTGAGCTTGCCTTCAGCTGCTATTGGATCTCCATACCTTGGCCCGCTCTCCAGTTCGCCCAGGTCTGTTTACGCAATTTTCCCCTACAGTTCCCTGTTCCTCCTTTAGCTCTTTGGCCATATTGTGCCTCTCCGACTTCAGTTCACCAGCCTCAACATATCTAGTCAATTCCTCGCTTCACTAGCCACCTCCGTGTCCATTCTGGTCTGTAATGCCTCGGGAGAGGCTTTGCCTCAGTAGACATCGTGGAGGGGCAAGAGGACGAGCCAACCCACCTCGCTCCTCTGATTCGTTTTCGGACGATGCTAGCAGTGCTCGGCACAGACGAGGTAGAAGTCGGGGGCGAGCTCGAGCCTCGGTATGTGATCACATCTCCCATCCTACAACCAGGTTCAGCTTCCCCTGCCTTCTGGACTCCGACACTTACTATGTGTCTGTCAAAATCGAGAAATTCGAGCGCGGGGTTCCTTCGGCAGCTGCAGAGGAGCACAGGCCTCCTGCCCAGAGGGTTTGTCCGGCAGTTCATCCTCCTGCTCCAGAGCCGGGTCAGCGCAACTTGTCGGAGGCAATAGGGGGGGCCATGGCGGCTCCAAGCGCTCCAGCGGAAGACGATGCGCCTCATACAGACTCAAGTGAGCCGGACCCTTATGCCTGCAGGGTGGTGGAAGTGGTACCATCCACCTCTGTGGACGATTGAGTCAGTTTTCAGGACTACAGGGCGTAGGGTATGGCAGAGTCTTTTTGTTTATCTAGTTGTTCAAGATCTGTGTCTCTACAGCGTTCTCTCTCTATGTAATGCTGCTGTTATGCTCAGCCCTTTGCAGGATAATCATAGTTCTTATAATGTGCTTCTGTTAGCAGCTTCAATCGCTGAATATCTAGTCAGGAAATATGGTTTTTGAGTCAGTCATTGGGATTTTGGTTTTGAAGTCTGTAATCGGGAATATGTCTGGGTTTCTAGGTTCTTCTCTTCACTGGTCAGAGTTTTGTAACAGCAGGCGAGTCTCCCAAACCTGGGGTAGGACAAATGCCTGGCTGGATATGGGCAACAATGTGCAAAATCCATCTCTGTATGATGGTGATATCTGAGGCATGCCTCGTTGTAATTTTCTGAAGTTTTTTGTACTATAATAGAATTAGACTAATTTACAAAAAAAAAAAACATATATGAGGCTCTCCAAAATTTGGAATACAACCAAGTTAATAACAATGAAGGGAAAATGAGGGAGTGTTAAAACCATAATCACAATGCAGTGAGAAATGAAGAAATGTTGACTCAAAATACCCAAGGGAATAACTAGGACAAAACCAATAGCTTAGATGATGTAGAGTTACTATATGAGTAGGAAGAACCTACAAAATCTAAAGTGGTAGAGGAAATTAGGCTAGAATTTTTTGATTGAAAATCATTAGAAGTGTTTGGGGAAGATCAAGGCCCATTAAAAATTCTAGACTTGTAGGAAGAATGTATATTGAAAGCATAAATTTAAACTTAATGAACATTGCACCAACACTGTATAGGTAAAATAGTCCCCAGGTATTCTTCTTTAGGGGTTAAAAGAGTAAAAAAAAAAGAGGAAAACTTAAATTCTAGTAGATAAGAGAAAAAAAGAGGCAAAAGAATATAACAAACAATTGATATAGGAGATAGCAGAAAAATTGGTGAACTATGGTAAGATAAATCTCATCCTAACATCCTACCAACCTTAATCGATCATGAATGCCATATCATGGAATATAGGGGATGTGAATTGTAATTCCAATAAAAAATTCCTCATAGATAAAATTATGGAGAAACCAATCATTTTTTGCTTCAAGAAGCTAAATATATCGGTCAACAAATCTCCAAACTTTCCTAGTTTGTCAGTCGATAATATGGGAGCATCAAGTGGACTGACCATCTTATGGGACCCAAAGGACATCATTCCTTCATATTTTATATCTACACAAAGGAAACTTATGGATATGGTTGAGAATATTGGGTTACAATGCTTTGGCTATATTATTAATGTTTACAGTGATAAATTTTAGGGGGGGAAATAAACTTTTTTGATAAGATTCCAATTTTTTATGATTATTTGGGGGAGGATTTCTAGATATTGCAAGGTACTTTAATTTAAAGTGATATACATTGGAAAAGAAGTGAGAGATCCACAAATAAAAGGAATATTCCTCCAATTTTAAGGATATGGTTGAAGTCAGGTCCCACTAGCATGACCAACTGAGTATGGGCCTTGTCAGCAAAATGACCCAGGACCAAACCTCATGGGGGATGGTTGTGCCCTGTTCTATGGGGAGGAAGCATGCCAAAAAATCCAATCAACTAAGGGGTGGTGTGGCCCAGGCCTGGTACAATCCCTGGGTGGATTTGACCACTTAGATTCCCTTAGTCACGACTCCTTAAGCAACAAGTCGAGCTTGGAGGATCACAGATAACTTGAGAAGCAAAAAGCAAAGATATGATTGAAAATCATAGGATGGTAGAAATGGAGAACAATAACAAAGTTTATACCTCGTCAATAGAAAGGGGGGAAATGCATAGGTCAAGTCTTGCATTAGTAGATTCTTATTTTTAAAATCCCTTAGTCATCATAGGAATTCTAATTGAAGCTTCAGTTTTTCCACGTTTTGGGTTGGATCATTGACTTAGATATATAAATATTGATTGGAAAGGTAGTCTAATTAATATACTATTTAGATTCATTGTTTTCTATATAAGACATCATTCATTCAAATAAAATATAAATAAATGATCTAATGAATCCTCAATAATTATAAGAATGATCATGCAAAACTTTCAAAAGTGTTTGAAGTATCTTAAAAACAATTTGAAAAAATGGAATAAATAGGAATTTCATAAGATCCACAAAGCAAAGAAGTAATTAACCAAATGAATGGAAAAGATGAGTAACAAATAATGGTGGAATGGAAATTGGAGGACCTAGAAAAGAAGTATAAATTGAGATTAAAGCACTACTAGAAGAAACACATAATTAGGAGGAAATATTATGGAAATATCTGAATAGATTCACAATAGATTTTTCAAACATGTTGATCCAGGTGGATATTGGTGGCCACCCGCTAATTCCACATGGATCCCCTCTAGTGCTTCTTTCAGTTCTTTCAGTTTCCTTAATTATAGCACAGTTTACTATTTTTAGCAGTTTTTCAGGTCCTAAACTTCTGGAGCCATTTTGAGGCCCTAAACGACGTTTTTTGGGAAATCTACTGCTAGTAATTTTGCTATCTAAAAATCATCTTTCTCGTCGTAGTCCTCGGAGAGATCTTTCCAACGGGCTATCATGCGCGTCAAGCAGAGATAAGATGACCAATTCGCAACCCCGGGAAGTTGACGTACCAACTTACCCAAAAAATGGGGCCCACAACTTGGCGTTTCATCTTCTAGGGTTAGGTTTTGGAATGTGAAGGGTTTTTCCATTGTTTCTCAACAATAAATAGGCCTTCGAGCCTCATTGTAACACA
>APFE030358006.1:0-11608 GCA_000404065.3 Pinus taeda | reverse complement strand
CTCTAGATATTTGCGTTAAGTTCCAATGTGTTTTTAGATAAATTTGGTTTATTTTACGGTTGATCTTGAATTAATTTTTGATTTCAGGTCCTACCGTATGATCTCTCAAAAATACTTATATGCAAACTACATGCCAAAGAACATCATTTCGTTCGATGAATTCTAACTATGAGAAGGTTAGGAAATTTTCAATCAAACAAAACGAATTCAAGCAACCAAACAACCTAATGCAACTAATGGTAAGGAAAGGAAACTTTTCTTTTGAAAACACAAATCAACGAAATGTTCTTTTCCTTTTAACAATTAAATGCAAAAGATACTAGTTTGATTCTTTTTCAATGGCACAAAATGCTTAAAATGATTTTGAGAGACAGCTACACCAAGCAAAAGAAATGAAATCACTCAATGCAAACATAAGAAAGTTCCCAAGACACTAAAAACCAGTTTTCCAAATCAAAGGAAAACAAAGGCTTATGAGCTATGTGATCTAAGCTCAACAAGACAAAAAGGAATTCAAACAAGGAGGAAGAAAATCGCTTGGAACACAACCAAAACACTTTCAACACTCACTGAGCGAATGTGAAAAGCAAATCTAAAGTCGGCTGGTCAAACAAGAAAACAAGATCCCACAGAAGGCTTGACACACACACGGCCACTAGATGCCCTAGGGCTTGAGTGCAAAATCAATAGAGAAAAGTAAACACCCGGAGGATGGGAGTTCAAAACCAGTCAAACAAGGATCCAACACACTCCAGCAACTGTAAAAGTTAAGGCAAAATGCAAACCAAGCAACGAAAGTGAAAAGGAAGGCTTTGCAAAACTGAAAACAAGTAATAAACAAACCCTTGCGGAACAAGATTTCACAAGCAAGCGTGTCACAGCTCAGACAAAATAAAACAAGTCATAAACGAAGTGGAAAGAGCAGGGGACAGTCAAACCAATAGGTTCAGGAGGCAAATTTGGACAAAAATGAATTCTACAGGATCAGCGCGGGTGACCCTCAGCAACAAAGCGATGACAAGACAACGCGCGCAGCAACTTTGCGCTGTCAGCGCGGAAGGACACGGATTAAGGGTGCTGGCTCGAAAACAAGGTTAGTACGACTGTTAAACGTACAAGCGCGATGACAGGGAAAGCAAAGAAATAGATGTGCGATGTCAGCGCGACTATTCTGATTTAAACCACGCTGAGGCTAAAAAATAGGTAAAATCAAACCAAAAGCTCCCAGACCAAGGTAAAAGTTTTTAAAACAGTTAAAGCATTTCCCATAATGAACCAAGAAATTGAAAAACAGAGAACTAATCCCCAATTTTTGACAAGAGAGTGACAATCAAACTCAAAACAAGGATGAACAACAAAAGACACAAGCAACGGTCCCCAACGGAGTTGCCAAATTGTTGGAGAGGTAAATCCCCTCTACGGATAGATGCAATCCCTACTAGCCCAGAACGGTTCTAGCAACAATCAATCAATGCTACTCTGCAAGTTCCTAGTTGCAATTACAAAGTGGGTAATGAACACCTGCTTGGATTCCAGCGCTATGTTTGATGAATAGATGCCACTCTCGCTCCTTCACTCCGGCCGGTCACGATCATCCACTATCCTCGTGGGTGGACACCTGCACAAGCAAAGAGAAGACAAACACAAGCGTAAAATCTAGTAAAGCAACTATACATCAGTCAGAAAGGATGTAATTCACATTAACCATTATAAGACAAATGAGAATGGAACCATAACAGTAGTCATCTATCTTTTATTAATCAAAAACAGAGAAAGGTACAACCAATGTTTTGACGCTGAGTCCTTCTCAAGAGGGTCCAGCCAGCAAGTCTCATTAAGCATTCACCCTTGAAGGTAGATCTCCCAAGACAAACAACTCTCTCTCTCACACAAGGCAACAAACTTCACAACCTTCCTTAAGCTCTCTAGCAATCCACACTCAACACACCAAATGCCTATTAAGAGCAGCACTATGAATTCCTCTATGTCAAAGTCTATATGTCAAAAACTAGCTGCTCATGGCAATGGTGGAGGCTTATATAGGAGAAGGAGTCTCCATGAATAGTAAAAGGATGAGCTTATCTCCAAGAAAGGTGGCTCATAAGACGAACAGACATGGCATAGAAGGGAGGGTGACCTTTACAAAGCAAACAACCAGGTCTGGAGTCATCTGGAAGGCTGGTTGTTAGAACAAACTCGCCCGAACAGGATCAGCATGGGTGCATAACTGGACTGGCGCGCTGACATCGCATCTCAATGACTGAAGAGGTCTGGTCAGTGTGACTTAATACAAGTGGAGGGTGCGCTGGCTATGAAATTATATTAGCACGGGAAACCCGTGTGCTTCCGCACTGGCAGCGCACCAATTGCACTATCATCTGCCAGTCAGCGTGATTATTTCAATAACAGTCGCGATGATCCAATAAACTTAGGCAAAGAGGGTTTTTTGGCCATTTCAGAGAGCATGAGCATGATGGATTTGATTTCACGACATAGTAGGGAGACTGACAAGGAGACAGTGACAAATTATTGTGTAACAGTAACACTGGCCATGGTCATTCCGAGAGGCATATGTGAACAATTCCCCTTCTGCTCTCCAAGTTCTTGGAGCTGTATGGATTGTTGTGGTGTGGCTCCCTGACTTGTCCTAGTCTCCTCGTGCCCCTTTAGATGATACCAGCGGCAGGTTTTCTTTCCATGTTAAAGGTGGGTTGGCAATCGAGTTGTGTTTTCGGGTTTGCCTGAATGATGGCATTGGGTCGTTTGTAGGGTGGTCGATTTTCATCTTCTCTCCATCACCACTCGGTAGCACATGAGTGGTAGTGTGGGCCATGCTCATCCCCATCCCTCTTGCCCATCCCAACGATAAGAATGGTTTGCTCAGTGCCCCGTTGAGCCTTTGTTGTTATGGTCCCAGATGGGATCCCCAAAACTCTGTCGTGCCTATGTCGCTGCTGTGCCCCTCGGTTGTTGCGAACAGAAAATTTTTATTGCGCTGGGCAGCCATGTGTGGCTCCATTGAAATTGGATCCTCGTTATATTGTTTGAATCCTCCCTATTGGGTGCGGAGGGTTTTGATTTTCGTGTGAAAGGTGGGTTGGTAATTGAGTTGGTTTTTCGGGTTTGCCTGAAGAGTGGCCTTGGGTCATTTGTAGGGCGGTCGATTTTCATCTTCTCTCCATGCCCACTTGGTAGCGCATGAGCGGTAATGTTGGCTATGCTTGTCCCTGGAGGCATATGTGAACAATTCCTTGACTGCTCCAAGTTCTTGGAGTTGTATGGGTTGTTGTGGTGTGGCTCCTTGTGATGGTTGGCCTCTTCATTGTTCGGCTGTTTATGGCACCAGTTTCTTGTGCTTGTACTCTTTCTGTGTTGGCATTTTCGGTTGAGATGCATAAATTTAAGAGGGGCCATGGAAGGGTTTTGGTTGTAAACCACCTACCCTCCCTCTTGCTTGCTTTTTCCGTCGGGTGATGTGAGGCGTTGTTCTCCTTGTTGTAAATTCAAGGGTTGGCATTCCTTTCAAAGTGCACATCGTTTGTGGTTGCACTGGCTTTGAGGTTTTGATAGATGTGTTGGCCCATATGTTTGATCGTGGGGTCGGCTTTTTACTTGCATCTTGCATGTGAGGCAGGCTTTTTCGGTTGGAAATGTTAAGTCACAACGTTTATGGGCATTTTGTTGTTTCAATTGTGTATGTGCTCGTGGTCTAATGGGGAGGAGGCTTGCTACGTCGATGGTGGGGCCTATCTAGAAGAAGGATTTCAAGGTGGAATGCTTCAACCTCGCTCCTTTGCGTGGAGGTGGCCGTAGGGGAAATTATTCATCGTCCGGTCGGTAAAGCTGTGGGAAATCTCCTAGGTTGCCTGTACGTAGGGTGCGTGGGGTGCGGAGCTGCCTGATCCATCCTCCTGTTTGGATATGTTCTTGTATTGTGTAGCGAGCCTCTTGATTTGAAATTATTTTCTTCCTTTGCCTTCGCATCGTGGTTGCCGCAAGCGGTCAAGTGATCGAGGTCCGCCGTTGCTGCTATCCGGGTGGACTCCTAGGTGGCCTTGGTGCGCGGCGGGGAGGGCCGGGGGGAATTTCTAAGAGAGGTTGTGAGCTCAGTTGGTCTTGATTTGTTTCCTTCCGTTTCCTTTGCATTAAGGCTACCACAGGCGATCATGCAATCGAGGTCCATTGTTGCTGCTGTCCGGGTGGACTCCTAGGTGGCCTCCGTGCAGGGAGGGGAGGGTTGGGGGCATGTGTTGTTTCAATTGTGTATGCGCTCGTGGTCCAATGGGGAGGAGGCTTGCTTCGTTGATGGTGGGGGATATCTGGATGAAGGATTTTGAGGTGGAATGCTTCGACCTCCCTCCTTTACGTGGAGGTGTCCGTAGGGGAAAATTATTCAACGTCCAGTCGGTAAGGCTATGGGAAATCTCCTAGGTTGCCTATACGTAGGGTGCATGGGGTGTGGGGCTGCCCGATCCCTCCTCTTGTTTTGATATGTTCTTGTATCGTGTAGCGAGCCTCTTGATTTGCATTTATTTCCTTCCTTTGCCTTCACATTGTGGTTGCCGCAGGCGGTCGAGTGATCGAGGTCCATCGTTTCTGCTGTCCGGGTGGACTCCTAGGTGGCCTTGGTGCGCGGCGGGGAGGGCCGTGGGGCATTTCTAAGAGAGGTTGTGGGCTCGGTTGGTCTTGTTTTGTTTCCTTCCATTTCCTTTGCATTGAGGCTGCTGCAGGCGATCATGCGATCGAGGTCCATTGTTGCTGCTATCCGGGTGGACTCCTAGGTGGCCTCTGTGTGGGGAGGGGAGGGTTGGGGGCATGTGTTGTTTCAATTGTGTATGTGCTCATGGTCCAATGGGGAGGAGGCTTGCTACATCGATGGTGGGGGCTATCTGGAAGAATAATTTCGAGGTGGAACGCTTTGACCTCCCTCCTTTGCGTGGAGGTGGCCGTAGGGGAAAATTATTCATCGTCTGGTCGGTAAAGCTATGGGAAATCTCCTAGGTTTCCTATTGGTAGGGTACGTGGGGTGCGGGGCTGCCCGATCCCTCCTCTTGTTTGGATATGTTCCTGTATTGTGTAGCGAGCCTCTTGATTTTCATTTATTTCCTACCATTTCCTTCGCATCGTGGTTGTCGCAGGCGGTCGAGTGATCGAGGTCCACCGTTGCTGCTGTCCGGGTGGACTCCTAGGTGGGCTCGATGCGCGGCGGGGAGGGTCGCGGGGCATTTCTAAGAGAGGTTGTGGGCTCGGTTGATCTTGTTTTGTTTCCTTCCATTTCCTTTGTGTTGAGGCTACCACAGGCGATCATGCGATCGAGGTCCATCGTTGCTGTTGTCCGGGTGGACTCCTAGGTGGCCTCCGTGGGGGGGGGGGAGGGTTGGGGGCATGTGTTCTTTCAATTGTGTATGCTTTCGTGGTCCAATGGGGAGGAGGCTTGCTATGTCGATGGTGGGGGCTATCTGGAAGAAGGATTTCGAGGTGGAACGCTTTGACCTCCCTACTTTGCGTGGAGGTGGCCGTAGGGGAAAAGTTATTCATCGTCCGGTCGGTACAGCTGTTGGAAATCTCCTAGGTTGCCTTTACGTAGGGTGCATGGGGTGCAGGGCTGCCCGATCCATCCTCTTGTTTGGATATGTTCTTGTATTGTGTAGTGAGCCTCCAGATTTGCATTTATTTCCTTCCTTTGCCTTCGCATCGTGGTTGCCACAGGCGATCGAGTGATCGGGGTCCATCGTTGCTGCTGTCCGGGTGGACTCCTAGGTGGCCTCAGTGTGTGGCCTGGAGGGTCAGGGGGCATTTCTAAGAGAGGTTATGGGCTCGGTTGGTCTTGTTGTTTTATTTCCTTCTGTTTCCTTTGCATTGAGGCTGCCACAGGTGATCATGCGATCGAGGTCCATCGTTGTTGTTGTCCGGGTTGACTGCTAGGTGGCCTCGCTGCACGGCGCGGAGGCTTTTGGAGGCATTCATTTCTAGGGGAGTGGGTGAGTGATCCCTCATTTTCTTGTCGGTCGGGGGCATGGTTGCAAACTCCGAAGTGGCCTTGGTGCGTTGTGGCTCGGCAGGTCTACCCATTTGTTCGCCATGTCCTGGGCATGTTGCGTGTGCTTCCTTCTTGGGATGCAAGAGGTGCAAGGCATAAAAGTTTTACATGATATTTTGACATCTCTCTGAATCGATGGGTGTTCAGGTTGTCTCTTGGTAAGAGAGTGCCCGGAATGCCCTTTGAAGTGGGAGGGAGCTGCCTGGTTGATCCTGCCAGTAGTCATATGCTTGTCTCAAAGATTAAGCAATGCATGTCTAAGTATGAACTAATTCAGACTGTGAAACTGCGGATGGCTCATTAAATCAGTTATAATTTTTTTGATGGTACCATACTACTCGGATAACCATAGTAATTCTAGAGCTAATACGTGGGAGTCTTGTCGCTTCATTTCGGTGAGTCGTTTGAGGGCGTGCGTGTGAACTTGTTCGGGCAGGTTGTTCGGGCGGGTCGGGCGAGGGCGTGCATGTGAACTCGTTCGGGTGGGTCGGGCGAGGGCATCCGTGTGAACTCGTTCGGGTGGGTCATTCGGGCGAGGGCATCTGTGTGAACTCGTTCAGGTGGGTCGGTCGAGGGCGCACCCAGGCGAATGAGCCCGTATCAAAAAATGCTAAGTTGTGACCCGACGATGGCATTGTGCACATTCGTGCAGCTCATTTGCCCGACTCTCCCTTGTCCTTTCGTTTCGGTGAGTCGTTTGAGGGCGTGCGTGTGAAGTCGTACGAATGGGTGAACTCTTTCAGGTGGGTCGTTCGTGCATGCGAACTCGTTCGGGTGGGTCGTTCGGGTGAACTTGTTCAGGGGGGTCGGGCGAGGGCGCACGCGGGCGAACGAACCTGTATCAAAAAATGCTAAGTTGTGACCCGAGGTTGGCTTTGTGCACGTTCGTGCAACTCGTTTGCCTGACTCTCCCTTCTCCCTTCATTTCAGTGAGTCGTTTGAGGGTGTGCGTGTGAACTCGTTCGGGCAGGTCGTTCGAGTGAACTCGTTCAGGTGGGTCGGGCGAGGGCGCACCCGGGCGAATGAGCCTATATCAAAAAATGCTAAGTTGTGACCAGAGGTTGGCTTTGTGCACGTTCGTGCAGCTCATTTTCCCGGCTCTCCCTTGTCCCTTCGTTTCGGTGAGTTGTTTGATGACGTGCGTGTGAACTCGTTCAGGCAGGTCATTCAGGTGGGTTGTTCGGGGGAACTCGTTCAGGCGGGTCGGGCGAGGACGCACGCAGGCGAACAAGCCCATATCAAAAAATGCTAAGTTGTGACTCAAGGTTGGCTTTGTGCATGTTCGTGCAGCTCATTTTCCTGGCTCTCCCTTGTCCCTTCATTTTGGTGAGTCGTTTAAGGGTGTGCGTGTGAACTCGTTCGGGTGAACTCGTTCAGGCGGGTTGGGCGAGGGTGCACCTGGGCGAACGAGGCCGTATCAAAAAATGCTAAGTTGTGACCCGAGGTTGGCTTTGTGCACGTTCGTGCAGCTCGTTTGCCCGGCTCTCCCTTGTCCCTTCTTTTCGGTGAGTCATTTGAGGGTGTGCATGTGAACTCGTTCAGGCAGGTCGTTCGGGTGGGTCGTTCGGGTGAACTCGTTCAGGCAGGTCGGGTGAGGGCGCATGCGGGCGAACCAGCCCTTATCGAAAAATGCTAAGTTGTGACCCGAGGTTGGCTTTGTGCATGTTCGTGCAGTTCGTTTGCCCGACTCTCCCTTGTCCCTTCATTTCGGTGAGTCATTTGAGGGCATGCGTGTGAACTCGTTCGGGTGAGTCGTTTGGGTGAACTCATTCAGGCATTTCCTCTGAAGCTGGTTCTTCTTCCTGCTCCTCCTGTGAGACTCCTGTTGGTTCTTGTGTAACAACAGGGTTCTCATTCTGCACTTTTTCTGAAACAGGTTCGTTCATCTGCACATTCTCAGGGCTTCCTGACTGCACTTTTTCTCCAGATCCTGTTGGTTCTTGTGTAGCAACAGGATTTTCTTTCTGCATTTCCTCTGCATCCTCAACTTCCTTTGTGTTATTTTCAGCCTCGGGGACTTCGTCTGTTGATTCCTTCACTAATCTATACCCTGCCTGAGCATATATCTCGCCACAACTTGTACACAGATATTCGGTATCGTTGCTTTTCTCCGCTGCCGCGGCTGTTCTTGCTAAAATGTGCAGACTGAATTCTGCTTCATAAGCTTTCCTGATTCTTATTATCTCTTCCTGGTAATCCTGAATCTGAGCTTTCAGAAACTCAATTTCTTCTTGTAGGGCGGGTACCGTAGGCTGATCCTGTGAGATAGTAGATTCAAGTGGAGGCCGAGATTCTGCTACATCGATTTGGTCAATATTTCCCGTAGGTGGTTCTTGTGTGTCACCTGGGGTAGTGGCTGGTTCTTGTGTTACAGCCACTTGCTCACTATCATTGTGGGTGTCGGCAGCTGGTTCTTGTGTCACAGCTGTCTTAAGATATGAGGCCACGAAGCTATGAATGCTCTGGATCTCAGCCTTCGTGGGTGAGGGAGAAGGGTTTCGGGAAGTGGTCGGAGTACGGGGTTTTAAAATAATGGATGGTGGGCTGGAGGGCTAAGGGGATCCTACTACTGTCATCTTTCGTCTTGGTAAAAAGGCAGAGAATTGAGATATTTTCCTCTTCCTGCTGGCTCTTGTGACTGAAACAGTAGTCGGGGTGGTGGGTGCTTTGGTTGGAACCCTCGTTCTTTTCCTTTTTACTGGAGTTTTCTTTGGCTGCTGCATCTTTTGTTTAAGCTGCATAATTGGGATATTATCTTCAGAATCATCAGTGGAGATACTGAGTATGGGGGTGGGAGAATTGATTCTTTTGGGTGACACAGTTAATTCCACTGCTTCTTGCTCATTTTCTGTAACATGCAGAGGTATTTGTTGGGATTGTTCGGGGGTATGTTCTGTCTGCTGGGGGTTTTTCGAAGGGGTTTGTTCAGGGGTGTCGTCCGTTTGTTGAGGAGGCTCCTGGTCTTGCTGGGGTATATCCTCAGCTTGACGAGGAGTTTCCTCTTCTTGATGAGGACTGCCCTACACAGGCTGTGGACTTCTTTCCCTCGGATGGGGATTAATGGGGGGTGGAGGGATGTTCAACGGAAGAGCCCTGTTAATCAACAGTTGGACTAGGCGATGGTGTTTCAGGGAGAGGGCTGGATTCTTCGCTTTCATAGCATATCATGCCATATTTTTAAGACAACCCAGCAAATAATATGGCATATTCACTAATTGACCATTTCTTAAGTGATTTAACAGAACGAAGTCGTGCTGGTAGATTACATGGTAACGACCTTCGCATGTTAGATACTGCTTGACGAATTCGGCGACTCTTGGCCATGGTTGAGGTAACGACCGCAATGCTACACCTCTGCCCTTGGTTTCTACTTCCTCGCCCGGACGGAGAAAGTCTTGCTGCGCGTTCAGAATCAAATGTTTCCTGCTGAACCATCTCGTACCAGTGGTTGGAAGTCTGGTGACTTCGGCTATGAATTCTTCCGTAACTGGTACTTGAATTCCCTGAACAACAGAGAATCCTTCTGTCAAATTACATGTGAATTCCAGGACTTGTTGCTAGTCGAAGTCTGGGAGTCTACTGAAATATTCTATCCACCCGGCTTGCAGGAAAATTTGGTAAATTTCCAGGAAGAGCTCCAGAACTGCTGTCGTGCCTAGTTCATGAGTGATAAGGGATCCTCCCATGGCTTATTGTTTCAGTAAATCTTCAGAGTTTGGGGCCGAGCTACCGATTTTAACTCAGAGTATACATCACGATTGGTAACATGCTGTAGTTTTTACATACAACCGGGAGAATTAAGGGTGGCGGTGGTTGACGTGGTTAATCATTATGGAATTGCTTTGGTATCCCCCCCTGCCCTTTTTCCTACGTGTGAATGATATGATTGGGGAATGTAATCATTTGATGTACCTATCACCTTTTTCCGCTTATCTATTATTTAATGCTTATTCATAAACGTGCGTACCTTTGTCCTTTTACCTTTTTGGATCGCTGCGTCACAAAGTCTTTTCTCGTTTGCTTGTCAAATTATAATCATTATTGCGGATCTTGAAAGCACGGGAATATGATAATGACGGGGGAGTGATGGTGAGGTTCTGTAATCATCACGAAAGGTGATGTTTTTCGTGTGGAAAGGATATTTCGGATCAGTAAGCACTGATGTGGCACCGAGATTTGGTGTTGCAGCCACAGGGAACTATGTCAGGGGAACGAGAAGTGGTGTTGCAGCAACGGGAATGGTGTTGCAGCAACAGGGGTGGTGTTGCAGCAACAGGGAATGATGTTGCATCAACGGGAAATGGTGTTGCAGCAACGGGGGTGGTGTTGCAGCAACAGGGAATGATGTTGCATCAACGGGAAATGGTGTTGCAGCAACGGGGGATGATGAGTCCGCCTTATGGTTTCTTTTGAGGCCTTTCTCTCAGCTACTTTCCACGTTCTATCTGCAAAATCTAAAAATATAATATTGCAATCCTTGGAAGGAATTATTAGTTCCTAAAAAAAAATGTCTAATCTTAATAATTACATAAATAATAGAAATTCAAGTGTTCTGAGGGACGACAAGTTCCTCTAAAAAAGAATACTGTTTTATTGCCATGCAAGTAGCTTTGAAGTCCTCTTTGGAAATCGGTCGCTGATACAACCGAAGTCGGTAGCCATTCACCAATAGTGGTGTTCTGCTCCCATCAATTGTTACTAGTCTAACTATTACATTTGGGAAAACAGTGTCCACTTCATACGGTCCCAGCCATCTTGTTCTCAGCTTCCCTTGAAAGTTTTCGAAACGTGAGTCGTAAAGGAGAGCCCAGTCACCTTTTTGGAACTGTTTTTGCTTAATGGTTCTGTCATGCCATCTGCTCCTTTGTTGTTGTATCATAGTTGTTTGGTGGACGACATCTAGTCTTTTCTCATCCAATTCCTGTAACTGCTGCAACCTGGCTATCTATGCATCAGTTAAATCTAGGTTAACAGCTAAGGCAGTTCTTAAAGTTTTAATTTCAAATTCTACAGGAAAAATAGCATTCTTTCCAAAAACCAATTCATAGGGTGAGAATCCTGTTGTGTTTCTCCAGGTGGTTCTGTAAGCCCAAAGAGCCTCGGGCAAACGCTAAAACCAGTCCCTTCTGTTCTCCTTTATTGTTTTTGTTAAGATAGCTTCTATGACCTTGTTTGTGCTTTCCACCTGTCCATTCGCTTGAGGGTGGTAAGGTGTGGTCATCTTATGTTTGATATGGTATTTCTGAAGCATATCTTTGAAACCATAAGAATTAAAAGGAGGCCCTCCATCAGTGACTAATTCTCTGGGTAGCCCAAATCTAACGAAGATTTCTTCAAATAGGAATGTTAATACTGCCTCTTCATTAGCTTTGATGAGTGCTTTGGCTTCTACCCATTTAGTCATGTAATCTGTGCATACTAAAATGTAAACTCTTTGATTGGATGGAGGGTTAATAGGACCTACAAAATCTAATGCCCATTTCTCAAAGGGTTCGAGAGTTACCTGAGGGTTAAGTGGCATTTCATCCCTATGGTTGGGCTGGCCCATTCTTTGGCAGCTGTCACAAG
>APFE030357993.1:233986-261901 GCA_000404065.3 Pinus taeda | reverse complement strand
AGTTGTGCATCAGATCTTGCACAAATCAAGGGATTGAGTATGCCAATGAGTTTGCTCACGTATTTTCCCACATTGTAGTTTGTGCTCACGTGATTTAGCCAAGCAAAGACGTGGTTGCCTTGGAATTATCATCAGTTCTTGAGCAGGGATTGAGCAGCGGAGGCAAGCAAGCAGCGAAGGAGATGTGAACCAGTGATTGATTCATATCTGAGTTGTATTGTGTGTAATAGAGGTGGAGATACTTGTGAGAAGTATTATGTTGTGTAATGTCACATGACTCAATCATTAATATACAGATAGTTGGGGTTTTTAGCGAGATGCTTTCCTCGGGATACATATTGTGTTAATGTGTGAATGCTCTTGATGTTTTATTGTTATTGATGTTGCTATATTGATGATCAACGTACAGGAGCTTATGTATTGTGTATGTTTTCCGCAATAGTACATGATCAGGATAATCTCTGTTGAATATGTGTTAAATTATTCAAAATTTCTACAATATTACAGAAAAGATTCAGTCTCGTTCCTTCAACTACAACCTTGTGTTACAGCTTGTTCCTCCCCCTTCTAATGTAGATGTCTCCTCTTTATAGAGGAGACATCTATTACAAAAGATTTACATTATAGATTCTAGTTCAACCCATTCTACAAAAATAGGGAAATCGGTTTCTCGTCAACAAAATGTTGTTACAGTAATTTAGATTATGAACATTACAACCAATGTAACAGGTTCCTCAGTGATCGATCAGGTTCCTTTGTTGTTTTCAAATCTGGTACGCAAATCTCAACTGTCTCAGCTTCGAGATCTGCATGTTATTCTTGTTGTTTCAACTTCGAGATTCGTGTGTTGTTCCTCCTGTTTCAGCAACTACAAAAGATAGTCCTGCCATCTTTAGACAGTTTCAACAATGCGGTCAGCACATCATTCTTTAATTGTCCAGCAACTCAGTCAACTTCAAAGATCAATTATAAAGATAGCATGATTATGTGTTAAATAATTAAACATATAGCAATGAGAAGAGTCACTGCATACCTTTAGAATGATTGAGTCAAAACACTAGCAAGGACCTTCAAATATGGGTTGAAAAGGGTAAATATTATAACAAAATATAAGGTCAAAGAGAGACAATATGGGGTCCTAACATCACCCCCAACTGAAAGGATTGCATGTCCCCATGCAACTTCTACTCTGAATCTAAGTCGGAACACTGGGATGAATAGTGCAAATTGCTTATGCAGTAAGTATAGAAAGTGGTGTCAACCATGTCTCTGAACCCTTGGACACTCTGAACTTTTTGCCATGCTGCAAGCTCCTCCTTTTTGGTCAATGTGAACTGAGCCTTGTATTGTTGTCCTGGCAGCCATAGAAGGGGGAAGAGAAAGTGATAACCAATCCATTTCTCAGCATATTGTTGAACACATTTAGCATAATTAGGTATTCGTGAAATTGATGCCCGAAGATTGAGAGGGTTAAAGGGGTGGTACTCCCTTCTCTCCTTAGGATAGTGTTCCCAAAATAGATTATTTACTTTTATGGCCAAAGTTCCCTTAGTTTTGACATAGTGTTGGCAGTCCTCCAAGACTGCTACCTGTAATTTTCTGATATGGTCAGTCATTCCTGGCTCTCGTAGAATTCGTTGATGTTCAACGATAAAAACAGCGGCATTTTGTGGCTCAGCTCGGATCCAGAGAAGACAGTTCTCCTCATTGTGTGTTGCTGACATAAAAGCATTTTTCCAAGTAAGTTGATTAGCCAAGAAAGAAACGAAGGCTCTAATTTGAATATAACCAACAAGAGGAACTAAATTAAGCTTCCTATCTTCAGGCATGGCCTCATTGTGAAGATAGAGTTCACATAACAAGTTCTGCTCACTATTCGATGCTTCTGCAAAGGTCTCAATAAACTGCTGAGGTGTAGACACCTGGTGGGGTCGCCCATCTTTGATTGCTTTCACTTGGAGGAACACTAAGCATTCTCTTAAAAACACAGAATAGTTAAAAGATGGTTTCCTAGTGGCAAGTAACCTTTGAACCAAGTCAAAGATAAGGGACAGTCTAGTTTTTAGCTTCTTGTTTTCCTTGTGTTGTGCACGAGACTGTTTAAGAACTTCCCAATTTCTATATGCATGATTGAGCCATAATTACTTTTGTTGCTGAAATGCCTTTCCTTGTGAGATATCGTACTCTTTCTTCCATGTGTCCCTCAGTTCTTGAAAACTGGAGGTCTGAGTGTGAGCATTGCTTACACATCGAGGTTCAGTCTGGGTACATGCAGTCTTAAAAGACTTTGGTACTGGTTTCTTCTCTGTAACAACTACGGTAGGTCGGGGTGGTTTTATTTCTTCCTCCAAGGTCTTTGAAGGCCCTACTGGTTCTTGTGTAACAACAGGGTGCTCCTTTTTAACTATAACAGGAGGAGATACCGAACTGGATCCAGGCAACAGAACTTCAATTATCTTATAACCGGCTCGAGAATCGAGATCACCACATTCATTGCACATATATTCATTGTGTCGATCCTTTTCTGCATTCTTTTCAGCTGCAGATGCTACCTGAGCTAACATGTACAGATTGAGTTCCTTTTCATAAGCTTCCCTTGCCCTTGTTAACTCTTGCTTATAAGCCTCAATTTCAGATTTCAAAAACTCGTTTTCTTCCTGAAGGGAGCTTAAAGTAACCAGGCCTTCTGTAGCAATTGCAGGTTCCAGTGGATTGGAGGATCGTTGTTCGGTGGTAGCTTCATCATTTGCATTCTCAACAGGTGGTTCTTGTGTATCACCTGTTAAGTCAGTGGTTGGTTCTTGTGTAACAACCACATCTAGGTCGTGTTCCTTTTGTTTCCCAACAGGTGGTTCTTGTGTAACACCTGTTAAGTCAGTGGCTGGTTCTTGTGGAGCAGCCACATGTCGTACATCGTCTTGGGTGTCTACTTTTGATAAATCAGCAGCTGGTTCTTGTGGAGCAGCTGCATCTTTTGAAAAAAATGATGTCACAAAATCATGAACGCTTTGCATTTCGGTACCCGAGGGTGAGGAAGGTGAGGGTTCAAGGCTTGGCGGAGTACGGGATTTTATGATGATAGGTGGGGAATTTGGGGTGATGGCCTCAGTTGCTGCAGACGTCCTTGTTCGTCACCAAGGTAAGGAGGCAAGAAAAATAGTGTTTTTTCTCTTACGAGCATTTTTCCTCAGGGTAGGGGGATTATCAGAAACAGTGGCTTCCCTAATTGAGGCCCTCATTCTTCTCTTTAGTGGGGTTGCAGCTTTCTCTTGTCTTTTCCTTTTGAGCATAATAATGGGGGTATTATCATCTGAATTATCGGTGGGAATATGGACGATGGGAGTGGATGATTTGGTTTCATTAAGGGGTGGGGTCTGTTGCGGGTTTTCAGTGCTCAATTGGGGTGTTTCAGCTACTGGTTGCTGAATTTCAACAGCTTGCTAGGGGTTTTCTACTGCCGGTTGAAGGATTTCAGCAGCTTGTTGGGGGTTTTCTACCGCTAGTTAAAGGATTTCAGCAACTTGCTTGGGAGGGTTGTTAAGGGGAGGGGGATTGTGCAGAGCAAAGCCTATATGAATTAAGAGTTGAACCAAGCGATGGTGCATGAGGGAGAGGAGTGGGTGCCTTACATTCACAGAATAGCGTGACATATTTTTTAGACAGCCAAGCAGATAGTATGGCATATTTATTAAACGACCATGTCTTAAATGATTCAATAACACAAATTCATGCTGGTACACTACCTGATAACATCCCTCACGAGTGAAGTAGTGCTTAACGAACTCTGTAACCTTCGACCATGGCGGTGGTAGTGAACGAAGTGCAACACCCCTGCCTTTAGGTTCAACGCGCTCCCCTGGTAGAAGAAAATCTTGATGTGCGTTGAGAATGAGGTGTTTCTGGCTGAACCAACGAGTACCATTGGTTTGTAACCCTGAAACTTGCACTATATCCTCCTCCGTTACTGGAATTCGCACTCCTTGAATAGTAGAGTATCCTTCCCTCAAATTGCATGTGAATTCCAGAACTTGCTGAGAATCAAAATCCGGAAGCCTTCGGAAATAGTCCACCCATCCTGCTTGTAGAGAGATTTGGTATGCCTCCTGGTAAAGTTCCAATAGAGCCGTTGAGCCAGGTTCATGTCTGACAGCATTTCCTCCCATAGTTACTGGTTCAGCAAAATGCAGAGTACAGAGCCGAGTTGCCATAGTCGAAACAGAGTAGGATGTTGCAAATGAAGTTATGACACGATAAGACACAAACGGGGTGACGAGACACTGCCGTGAGAAATAAGAAATGACGGTAATTGGTGTATCATGTAATGATTGCAATATTTTGGTATTCCCCCCCAATTACGGCTAGAATCGTAGGCTTGAGTGTACGGTGATTTAGCAGTTATATCAATATCTTCTCATTAACTACAATTTAATATTTACACATAAACACGCATACCTTCACATTTTACCTGTACGCGAAAGATATAATCTCACCATTAATAGATCACCGATGGTCATAAAAAAGGGTTTATAAAGTATGAGGGTTTTTATACATAAGATTTTCTATATTCACGAGAAGTAATAGTGAAGGAACATAATTATCAGGATGAATGGCTGATTCCTTTAATGAAGAGTGATGTGTATTCATCATTTTTGAGAAAAAGTAATGGTTCATTATCGGGAAAAATGGGAAAATTGGTGCTTCTTAGGAAAAATGGAAAAGGTTGGTGTTTCAGCAATGGGAAATGGTGGGAAAATGTTACTGAAGGGAAGTGAGAGGGAATGGATTATGATTTGAAGTGAAATGGCAATGTTTCCCAATCCGAAGCTTGATCCTTCCTGAATTAAAATTGTTCTTCTCGGCCAGCCTCCGAAGTTAAGATCTGCAAAATAGTTAATTATAACATGGCAACCCTTGACAGGGATTATTAGTTAAGAAATCTAATCTAAATATATATATATATATATATATATAATATAAGCTAAGTGAAATGAGGGATAGCAGACTCCCCCAAAAAGACATAATGTATATATGTCATGCAAGTGGCTTTGAAATCCTCTTTAGAAATAGGTTGTTGATACAAACAGAGCCGACACCCATTCACTAACAATGGTGTTCTAGAATCATCAATTGTTAGGAGTCTGACTGTTCCATTTGGGAAAACAGTATCTACTTCATAAGGTCCTAGCCACCTTGTTCTTAATTTGCCTTGAAAATTTTCAAAACGGGAGTCATACAATAAAGCCCAATTACCTTTTTGGAACTGCTTATGCTTAATGGTTTTATCATGCCACCTGGTTTTTTTTTGTTGTATCATAGTTGTTTGATGGATGGCATCCAACTTCTTTTCATCCAATTCCTGAAGCTGTTGCAACCTAGTTGTCTGTGCATCAGTCAAGTGAAGGTTAACAGCTAAAGCAGTCCTTAAGGTTTTAATTTCAAATTCCACAGGAAAAACAACACTTTTACCATAAACTAATTCATAAGGTGAAAAACCCGTAGTGTTCCTCCAAGTAATTCTATAAGCCCATAATGCTTCAGGCAACCTTTGAAACAAATCCCTTCTATTCTCCTTTACCGTTTTTGTTAAAATGGCTTCTATGACTTTATTCGTACTTACCACCTGCCCATTGGCCTGGGGGTGATAAGGCGTAGTCATTTTATGCTTAATGTGATATTTCTGAAGTGTATCTTTAAAGCCGTGAGAGTTGAAGGGAGGTCCTCCATCTGTGACTAGTTCTCTAGGCAATCCAAACCTAACAAAGATTTCTTCAAATAAAAAGGTTAAAACAGATTCTTCATTAGCTCTAAGGAGTGCCTTAGCTTCCACCCATTTAGTCATATAATATGTGCAAAACAGTATATAAACTCTTTGATTGGATGGAGGGTTGATGGGACCTATGAAATATAGAGCCCATCTTTCAAAGGGTTCAAGTATTACCTGGGGGTTCAGTGGCATTTCATCCCTGTGATTAGGTTGGCCCATTCTCTGACAGTTATCACAAGCCCTAACATACTTCTTTGCATCCTTAAAAAGTGAGGGCCAGTAATAACCCATTCTAAGAACCTTATGTGTTGTTCTTTTATCAACAAAATGCCCTCCACAAGGGCCATCATGAAAAGCCTTCAATATATCATAAATCTCATCTTCTCTGATGCATCTCTGAATTTCCTAATCAAGTCCTGTGTGAAAAAGACACCCACTTATCCAATTTTACCTAGCACTTTGCTGAATGATCTTTCTTTTCTCTCTGTGTGAGAGGTGTGATGGTAGCTTTCCTACAACTAAATAATTGGCAATGTCTGCATACCAAGGTGAGTGAGAAGATACTGCAAATAAATATTCATCAGGAAAGGAATCATCTACTGGAGTGTTCTCATCAGTTTTTATCCGAGAAAGGAAATCAGTAACTACATTTTCTTTACCTGGTCGATCTACAATTGTAATATCAAATTCTAGTAGTAATAATAACCATTTGGTATCTCGAGCATTTGTAATTGATTTGTTCATTAAATACTTAATGGCCGAGTGATCAGTATGAACAAAAGTAGTGTAACCGGTAATATAATGTCGAAACTTATTAATAGCATAAATGACTGCTAAAATTTCCTTTTCGGTAACTGTGTAATTAAGTTCAACAGGGGTCATACTTTTACTAATAAAATAGATAGCATAAGGAATATTTTTTTCTTCTTGACCCAAGACAGCTCCAATTGTAGTATCTGAAGCATCAGAGGATATATGAAAGGGCAGTGCCCAATCAGGTCCTCTTAAGATAGGATTTGTATACAATTGATGTTTAAGTTCATTAAATGCTTTTTGACAACCATCAGTCCACTTGAACTCAACATTTTTCATAAGTAACACAAACAAAGGAGAAGCTATTTTAGAAAAATCCTTGATAAATCTTATATAATATCCAGCATGTCCTAAAAAACTTCTTACATCAGTTTGTGTTTTAGGGATAGGAAGAGTCTGAATTACCTGCACCTTAGCTGGATCAACTTGAATTCCTAAGAATGAGATGAAGTGTTCCAATACAATTCCTTGATTCATCATCATATGGAATTTTTCAGTACTTAAGGCAAGATGAGCTTCTATACATCATTTAAGTACTTTCTCAAGGTTTTGTAATGCATCTTCAAAAGTCACACCATAAGGAGTAAAGTCATCCATAAATATTTCTAAGGAATCATTAAGCATATCAGAGAAAATTCCTATCACTGCTCTTTGAAATGTTGCTGGAGCATTACATAGCCCAAATGGAAGAATTCTATAGGCAAAAGTCCCCCATGGACTAGTAAAAGTGGTCTTGTCTTGGTCTTGGGGTGCAATCTTGATCTGGTTACATCCGCTAAAACCATCCAAAAAGGAAAAGAATCTCTTTCCTGACAAATTGCCTAGCACCTGGTCAATAAATGGTAAGGGGAAATGATCTTTCTGAGTGGCTTTATTTAGAGCTCTATAATCCACACACACTCTCCATTTCCCGTTTTTCTTAGGTACAATCACTAATGGAGAAACCCATTCACTATCAGATATAGGATATATAAATCCTGCATTCAGCAATTTTTTAAGTTCTTCTTTAACAATTTCCCTCAAATTGGGATTCATTTGTTGCTGGGGTTGACAAACTGGGTGAGACCCCTCTTTGATATAAATACGATGAGTACATAATTCAGGAGAGATTCTCGTCATATCTGTGTAGTCCCATGCGAATGCTTCCTTATTCTCACGAAGTAACTTCATTAACTGTTGTGTTTCAGCATCTGTTAGGTTATGGTTTATATTTAATGTTTTTCCAGGCTCAATTTCTACTGTTATACTCTTGGAGGAGATATCAGCTGATGTCTGAGATAAATTTTCAGTTTAAGGTTTTGCTGTGATTCAGGTTCCAAGATTATAGTCAAGTGATCATGTGTTTCAGAGTTAACCGAAGAAGGTTCGGAAATAAAATTACTAATTAGTTCATCCTCGGTTGTATCTTTAAAAGTTAAGGCTTATCCAACAGTCAAGATGGGTTGGGTCTCATCATCCTCATAGTCTAACCATACAGAGTTATCATTGTTAATCATAGGTGTAGCATGAGGGTAAAGAGTAAGCTGCTTGGTTTCACATCCGTTAGAAATTGTCATTGAACCTGATCTACAGCTGATGAAGGCATCTGCTGTAGCCAGCCAAGGTCTCCCTAAAATCAATGGATGTCCCCCCAAATTTGTTTTAGTTTGTAATAGAACAAAATCAGCTAGGTAGTTCCAAGATTCGACTGAAATTATCAGGTCTTCAATAACTCCTTCTGGTTTGATTGTGGAATGGTCAGCTAGTTCTAGAATGGTTGGGGTTTCTCCAATTACATTCTTTAACTGTAATAACTATGCAGTTTCAAGTGTCATAATGTTTATAGCAGCACTTAGATCCACTAGAACTCGGGAAACAAAAGTTTTTCCAACCTGTACTGTAACTGTAGGATGACCAGGGTCACCATATTTCACAGGAGGGGTTTTTATTGACATTAAGGCAGCTAGATCACCCATCACATGAACTATGAGGGTATCTTTAGCTTTTCTTGCAGGTTTCTTAATGCAAATGTCTCTAACAGTTCTAGCATAAATTGGTACATCTCTAAGTGCTTTTAAGAGTGGAATTTTAACATATAGATTCTGCAATTCTCCTAAAAGGTTAAAAGAAGGTGGCTCAAGTATCTTGGTAAGAGCCAGACATTCACGGCATGGTGGCTCTGTTGTTTCAACAGTTTTATTAGAGGATGACTCAACTGTTCCAACATTGTTATTAGATGACTTATCTTTTCCTGTCTCCTCTTTATCAGAGTCAGAAGAAGTAATGTCATCAATAATCGGTTCAACTATTCTCCCAGAGCGCAAATGAATATCGTTACATTGCAGAGGGAAAAGAGGTTGGTTTTGAATGTCAATGACCTGCAGAGCTTTATTATTATTAGGGTTGGGGTTCAGTTGCACAGTCAGCTGGGGTCTCATTTTCTAGTTATTCGGTGGAGAATTTGATGGCAGGGAGAGAGATTGCTGATACTGGGGGAATTGGTTTGGAAATGGGATTTCCTGAGCTGTCCAGCTTGGTTTCCATTGATTAAAATAAGATTGATGTAAAGCCCAGGGATTCCATATTGTAGGATCGACAAAGGGAGGGTTTGGTTGCTGCATGGATGGGAAGTTCATTTGGTTGAAGGGTGGGTATTGCATTTGATTTAAGGGTGGATAATTTGCTTGAAAAGGAGGATGATTATTCCAATGATTAAATGCAATATTAGAATTCATACCTTGTCCTCATGGTTGCCATTGCCTCCTCTGTGTCAGCAAGTAAAGTGCTTCAACTTCTTCTTCAATTGGTTACAGTGCTGCTTTTATTCTTGGTAAAGAAGGGCATTGTTGAGTCTCATGGTCCTTCTCGCAAATAGTGCAATTGGTACCTTGTCCAGTGGGCATTCCCTTAGTGGGTATTTTTCTCTGCATTTAGAGCAGAAAATAGCCAATGCAGCTTCTGCCTCTGCCTGCTTCTTTTTAACCTGCAAGGTATCAATTTGTGAAGCAAAAGTGCTTAACATTTCAGTTTTAAATTCTTCAAGTAAGTTACCTATTTCAGCCCGTGTTTCTCCTCCACTAACTGATTTCTGGACTCTTGAGTATGTATTATCTCTACTTTTTGGTCTGTTTGTTGCTCCTCTTGAACATCTCTTACAGAGGTTGACAATCTCGTCATACGATTCCTTAGATATATCCCATTTTCCAAGCATATTCAACATGTCTAAGTAGTCATCTCGTACCCCTTTCAACATTATTGACTTAAGAATATCCTTATATTCCGATGATCGAATCGCTACAAATTATATTGTAATCTCTCCATGAAATCCTCCATGTTTTCATCCTCCTTCTGAACCATCTTAAATAATTCCTCCTTCCTTTCTCTTGTTCGACAATAGTCCTAGTATTTGGCCAAGAATTTTCCTTTCATTTGATCCCATGTTGTGATCACATGTCTTCCTAGGCTCATGAACCACCTTAGCGCATTTCCTTTTAATGTTGCTAGAAATAACTTTAACTTTTGAGAATTAGTAACATAATCATAACTCCTACATAATATATCAAACTCAAACAGAAATTCATCAGGGTCTTCAGATGATAAACCATGGAAAAAAGGTAGGGCTGAATGTGGGATGTTCTTCATAGGAGTTGCCCATCTAGGAAGATCTCCAATAGGGAATTCCAAGGTGGAAAGGGAATTTTCTCCTCCTCCTTCTCTTCTTCCCCCACCAACGGGTCCTTCATTGTTTCCGTCCATTGGTTGTTCCCCTGTTTCACTTGCTCAGTCTTCAACGCTTTCTGTTGGGCTCTCAATGTCCTGAACTGGTTCCTCAACTTCAATATCTTCTATTGGTTCTTCAACTTCAATATCTTCTATTGGTTCTTCAATATCTTCCACTGACTCCTCGATTTGTTCTAGTGTCTCTTCGGCCCTTTCTGGTCCCAATACTTCCTCCGTTTTGTAATCCGTCTAGAGAGAGTTCCAAGTCTGTGGCCTCTGAGAGCTTATCTTCTGAGATGTTTCAGCTTTTGAAATAATGTCGTCAATGAAAGTTTTCCTTCCTCCTCTTCCTTGGCCCCTGTCGCCTGTAGGGTTAGTTTTCTTGCGTCTTCTCATGCATCCTGTATATCTAAAAGAAAATCATTAATGCTCTTAAAATCTTCGGTCACCTTCCCCTGCAACGGCGCCAAAATGTTGGTCACTTTAATTGCTTACTAATTAAACAATCGAGTGCCACATAAATTATTAAGGAATTTTAGACTTCTGTGATCCATAACATTGTTTAGAGAATTTTCGGCGAAATCACATAAATGATCTTTTGTCGACGCGTTTCGAACCAACCAGTGTGGTTCATCGTCAGGACAAGTTGAAGAACAGATCCAGCATAGCATGCTAAATAGTTTGAGCAAAGATTCCAACGGCTAACTTAACGGCTAAATCTGACTAAAGGACCCAGGTCCAAATTAATTTAATATTGCTAATAATTTAATATTATTATTATTATTATTATTATTATATAATTTATTTTATGGAAATAAGTTCAATCAGGTAAAAAGTATATAAAATAAATCATGGTTAGTTTAATTAAATTATTAAAATAATATATTTTTGTTAATATATAATATTTTATGGAATAATCAAATTAGGTAAAAAAAATTCATGTTATTTTAAAAAAAAATTAATTTATTTAAATTATTATATATAATATATATATATATATATGTATATATATATATATATATATAATATATATAATTAATATATAATTGTCAACCCGGGAAAGTCTGACTATTTCAAAGGCAACTACTTACTATATGTACTCAATTTTAATAGCACTAAAAGTTGTAGTATAAATAAATCACACCCTGTTAAATCTTTACTCTGTGTTACAGCAACTATACTCTGTTGCAGATATCTAATAAGAGATGAATAATTAATCAAAAAGAATAAATCTGCAAAAGAAAACAATGGCTATTTTGTAACAAAGGATCGGGACCCTATCCCCAGAGTAGGAACATTTAGCACCTGCCTCTGTTATCCAGTTCACCAATTCACTCTATAAACCTAATCACCAATGAGACACTCATGAAATAGCATCAATCAATTAAAAGAGAAACATAGTTTCAACAAAAGTAAAATAACATCCAAAAACAATACTTGTTAACAAGGTATGAACAAAAATCACACTTAACACACGACAGAAAGATAATGGGTGAATCTTGTGATGAAGGTGGGCCCTGTCCTTCTCACAAGATTCACCGGGACACAAAAACTAAGATGAGATACTCAGAACAAAACTCTATTCATTCATCAATACACCATATTACAGAAAAGATTCAGTCTCGTTCCTTCAACTGCAACCTTGTGTTACAGCTTGTTCCTCCCCCTTCTAATGTAGATGTCTCCTCTTTATAGAGGAGACATCTATTACAAAAGATTTACATTATAGATTCTAGTTCAACCCATTATACAAAAATAGGGAAATCGGTTTCCCGTCAACAGAATGTTGTTACAGTAATTTAGATTACGAACGTTACAACCAATCTAACAGGTTCCTTAGTGATCAATCAGGCTCCTTTGATGTTGTCAAATCTGGTACGCAAATCTCAACTGTCTCAGCTTCGAGATTTTCATGTTGTTCTTGTTGTTTCAGCCTCAAGATTCGCGTGTTGTTCTTGCTGTTTCAGCGACTGCAAAAGATAGTCCTGCCAGCGTTAGGCAGTTTCAACAATGCGGTCTGCACATCATTCTTTAATTGTTCAGCAACTCAGTAAACTTCAAAGATCAATTATAAAGATAGCATGATTATGTGTTAAATAATAGCAATGAGAAGAGTCACTGCATACCTTTAGAATGATTGAGTCAAAACACTAGCAAGGACTTTCAAATATGGGTTGAAAAGGGTAATATTATAACAAAATATAAGGTCAAAGAGAGACAATATGGGGTCCTAACAAACTACTCAATACGAATTATGGTACAAACGAACAGAGGGAGTGAAGATTCAAGGCTTCACGAATGTAGATTGGTGAGGAGTCCATCCGACCAGAAAAGAACATTGAGACGGATTTTTATTATTAGGTCAACGACAATTTCTTGGTATAGCAAGAAACAGAGATCGGTTGCACTCAATTCAGCAGAGGCAGAGTACATGGCTGCAAGTTAGGCAGTAGGTGAGGCCATCTAGATGAGGAAGATCGTGGTTGGTCTGTTTGGTCAGCAGGTGGATCCGATAGTGATTTACAGTGATAATCATCATTGTATCAAACTCTCTGAAAAACCAGTTTTTCATGATAGGTCCAAGCATATTGATATCTGATATCATTATCTTAGACAATGTGTATTGAGGTGGATCATGTTATTAGATTACATTCCCATGGAGGAGCAATATGCCAACATTTTTACAAAGGCATTGTCAATGTGTAAATTCGAGTTTCACATAGACAAGATCGGGGTAGTAGATAATCCCTTTCTTGTTGAGAGGGAGTGTTGATAAATGGTAACAAGAAATTCCAATTTAATTTTTCCTTGAATTAAATTGTGAAATAAAATTGAATTCTATTCTCATAAAAACTTGTAAATAGTTAATTAAGTTTAATTAACTTAATTAGCTTAGGAATTTCGAGTTGGAAGTAATGTAAGTGTTCTCCCTAAATTTTAGGGGTCTAGTATGAGTTTAGATTGAGTTGTAATTAGATAACTTAGTTTACTGAGTTATACTCAATTAAACTAGTTCTAACTATTTGTTGAACTAGTAAAGGATTAGCAGTAAGTTAATGCACTGGTGCATCCATAAATGCTACTCTAGATAATTGAAGAGTCATTCATCGAAAACTCATGCATGTCATTTTTGAGAAAGACCCAGTTGAGACTAGAGTGCAAGGATAGTGTATTATCAGTTGTATGATTTACTGAGTTTTAAATATCATGCATGCAACCAGGAAGAGGACCAAATTAGGATTGTGTAGTTTTGGAAGCATGAATTCCCTTTAAATACGGGTTATTCATCCTAGGAATTGTGCAAGTAAATAGGGACTTGGCAGGCAGTGGAAATTGGCTAAGTGTTGGCTAATAGTGGGCTTGTGAAGTAGAGAGTAGAGCATACTTGTGTGGAATTGTTCTAGTGAGAACAAGCTTTGTATCTTCACTCATATTTCTAATTTAATGAACAGATAGGTGGGGTTTTATGCAGTGACTTTCCCCAGGAAAACTTATTGTGTTATGTTCCATTGATTTATCTTCTTCTTGTTCATATTGTTTTCATCGATCTATTGGTTTCCATTGGTAGAAAGTAGAAGTAGATTCTTGTCTTGTGCTTTAGTAAATTGCATGAGTTTGTGAATCTACAAGAAATTCTACAATTAATTGGGAAAGGTGTAAACCCTAAACCTAACAATTGTGATGAAGCATTGGATAATCAACATGTGTGCATTGTTGGGGTTTCATTGTTGATCATAATCAATATGATCCTAACTATTCATTTGGATTATTTTGTTTAGGGTTTATAGACAGAGCTTCACTCTATTCTAGTACAAATTTTTTACTTTGCCATTCTCTACAAACACAAAAAAATGGAGACCATGCCTTGTCTATAGATCTTTTTTAGTCTTCTTGGATGAAATGTGTCATGGACACTGGTTGATTCGGCATAATGTAGGTAAGGGCTCATTTTTTAGTATTTTTATGGTCTTCTTTCTTTGAGATTTTAGTGATTTCCATTAACCATAGTTTCTCTTGTTTCTTACAAGTTCGTAAGGAGAATTTCTTCAAGATTGTCAAACCTTCTCAAGGGTTTAATCTGCATGTAATTTATAAATCTCTAATATGGAATACATTTACTTGGCTTTTCCAATTGTGAGGGGTATTTTCTCCTAGACCTCTTTCTTGAGGTGAACGATTATGTTTTAATACAATTTTTTGTCATATCTAAGTTTAGGGTTTTTGTCTAAATATTTAGACAAGAATTTTAAGCTACCTTTTTTCTTTTTGCTTGTGACTAGCTTTACTGGTGAAATCAAAATATAATTTTTTTGGCTATTTCTTGGTGGAAATTTCTCATGATGACAGTCTAATTTTAGGAAAATCTTGTTTCTTTAACTGGTAAGTTAAAACTTTCACAAAGGATTTTGTAATTTTTCTACAAATTTATTTTTTTCTCTATCTTCTCACGAGTTAGGGTTTTATTATTAAAAACCTATATAGACCATTTTAGTTTTGTTCTTCTCAGTTAGGGTTCTAGCTTTGATTTTTGGAAATATCTACTAATATGAGAACCAGCCACGGTTGGCCTTAACTCTTTAGGGAATTTTAAGTTTATATGGTATTAACCCATATTAAATTTTGTTACTTTTATTCTTTACTATAATTATTTAACTAATATCCATATCATTTTCAGGCATTACGATTAGGGTTTTTTTGGCTGCCATTATTTCTCATATATAAAACTAATCTCCACAAGTTCTTTGTTTTCCTTTCTAGATTTCACTTTCTTATGTTAAGATCTGTCTAATCTTGTACTATTATTGATATTTCCAAGTGTGCAAAATTTGGGTATTTACTTTAACTTGTCCCTATAGGCTCGAATATGGATCAAGACTTTATTATTTCTAATGGGTTTGAACTCCTTCCTATACAGATCGGCAGAATCGCACCCTCAGTCACTTCTTTTGCAAGATGTTGATCCTCTCGTTCGTTTTCTGAGACCTGGAAGTGGCTCATCACCTGTATGCCCTGAGGGGAATGAGATTGTCATAGACAATTATTTGTATGTTCATTTGTATATGACTAAGGTCAAAATCCTTTTTTCAAAACATTATTTTATTGTAATATTCTATAGGTGTGTTCGACCTTATATTTTAAAGAACTCTTATTGTAATCTGTATTGCAATCATTTTGTTTTTTAACATTTATTTACTATTAATAATAATATTATTGTGTGTGTGTGTGTGTGTGTGTTTCGGGTTTCTAGTTCTAATAAAATATAACCATACTTTCCTATTATGTTGAATGTTGTCATAATTTTTCTTCAAGCTCTTATAGTTTAATAAAGAATCATTATAGTATCATGTCACCATTATTGACTTTTCACTTCTATATTAAAGTCGTATAATTTAACTATTAACAAGGTTTAAGCTACTTTGTAGCATAATAGATTTTTGGTTTACTTACCCTAGATAAAGTTTCTTAATATTATTTTCAAAAATTGTGTTCTATCCTTTAAGGACTAACTTCTGGACTACAAATACAAACACAGTGTTCTTTTTAATTTATTGTTACATTAGATGGTCTTGGCCAACACTTACATTGAGGTTATACTTTTGTATAATTGTGCTTACTTGTGTACATAGTAAATTATGTCAACTTAATTCACTCTCCTTATACATTATTTCGTCTTCAATACACAAGATTTCTAGATTAAACCTAGTAACAATTTACTAAAGTTCAATTCCCTTCTATGTAAGGAATAATAATAGATTATTTCATAGATTTACTTTAAGAAAAATAATTTCATAAATGCATAATTTACCACTACTATTCATATGTGAAATAATTCATAATTTCATTGTTCTGAATATACAATTTTATTTACCTTATCTAAAATTCAATGCAAATATTTCTATACTTTTTCTCTTTAAATACATGCATGCATATACAACTTACATTTATTTACTAATTGCATAAATAAAAATATATAGCCATTATAAGACACTATAACACCATAATGTTAAGATACCTACTTGTCAAATTCTATTCTGGAAAATAAGTCTGTAGCTATCCAGCTCCACCCAACCTTGACACTTTTTTCCTCAAAAGGGTCCCCTCGAGCTCTCAGGTTTGCAATTCAATTTTCTTTTCAGTATTTTCTCTTCTAGTGCCTCTCTCTCATAGATTTTTCACTATGTGACTTTTTAGCTAACATGGGAACCAGAAACATACCCCCCCCCCCCAATTTCTAATACAATTGATAGTTGGTAACTACCTCCACCTCATCCACCAGGTGGTAAGTGGTTACTTGGCTCATTAATGAGCCCCACTTCGCCAACTTCCAAAGATAATGTCTTGTATTTTTGGGGAAGTTATTGATCAATAACTTTTCATCCTCATTAATAATCTAATCCTCATATTAGATTCCTAAGTCTTATTCATCATGGGGTAATTTAATTTCAAACATTAACTTGTAGCTATAGTTATCTTCAGCTAGTCACAGCTTCAGAATTATTTTCCATATTTCTTTATTAACAATATAAAAAATAGATTTACATACAATATTTATCAATGATGTAACACTAATAAACCAGTTTCAAATAAGTCTTAAAGCCTAAACAATAAACACACTTAACATGTACAAATTTACAATTAAACTCTAAGTCAAGGGACATCACGGTTGGTTATCCCATTTCTTCATCTCTAGCATTTTTATTAATAAAAATAAACATTACATGACATCATCGCATCAATGTTGGCACCCCAACAATATATGTTCCTAGATTCGTTACAAAATTTTGGGTAATGAAAGGGGTGTCACAAGGATGCTCACATGCTTAGTTCCATGTCAAGTCCTAAGCCCACTATTATCAATCTCACACCTTTCTTGAAATCTAATTGAAATAAATGTGACAGAGGAGGAAGTGTGCCATGAATGTCAAGGAATTTTTCACTCAAATGTTATGGGTAGTGTTGCAGCTTCGATCTTGGATACTAGGAACACCAAGAGTTATCATAATCACTACTTATATACTATTTATCTATATTGACATTCCAAGTTATTTATGGGGAGAGTTCTAGTCGATAGAATGGAAGCCTGGGACAACCTCATCCACAACTTGGAGTAGCTAAATATTTTGATGATGGACATGGAGGGTCATATAGCTTGCTTGCAAATGGGCTCACCTCTAGGCCTATCGAAACACCTCATTGCAAGGATATGAACACCCCATTGACTTGGTGTAATGCCCTCCTTCCACATCTACCAAGTAACCAACCAACTGGGGTAAACATGTGACAAGAAGTTACTATGATATGATTTGACTCCCTATGTGCCAGTGAAGGAAGTGGAATCGATGGAAACACACCATACCAAACCTTATGCACCTACTACAGGACTCCCAGAATGCATCCTAGACATTCCCCTGACTAGCACTTGGGTCCCACTGAGCTTTGAGACCACTAAACCCCCAAAATTTCCCTTGATATGGACAAGGGTGCATTTGAAGACCTCTACATGCATGCACAACATGGGTATTCATGCATATGGGGACTTTACTCCTTAGATGTGTGCTTGCGAATCTGGTATTTGTGCCACTTTTCAAGCCCATATTCCAGGTCACTGCCCAGAAACCCCTATAGCTTTCAAAATCCAAAATTACATGACCATAAGAATTACAAATCAAAAGCTGGCTCTAGGACTAGGCGTGACCATCCCCAACTGGGAGTAACATTCTGTCAAACACTTGGCATCAATTCAATCTACATGAAATGAATACAAGGCAGAGCATAAATGATTGATAACTCATAGAAGGATCACCTCCCTCTTCCCTTAACTATTTTGACATCAATTAGCTCTTGCATCCATTATCCTTTCAGTTACAATTAAATACATGAAATAACCATGACTATAACCATTCATATAACCAACATTAAACCATTTAAATAACAATGAAATAAAATCCATTTAAGTCACATATTAACAAGTACAAAAGCAAGGGAACTTAGCTTTTATTAAACATAGGCAAGATTGAACTTATCTTTTATTGAACTTAGCTTGTTTGGCATTTAGATTAGGTTTGTCAAACAAGTATCTCAACCCATTGTGATCGCTCATCAATACAAAGCTCCTGCCAAGAAGATAATGCCTCCACATCTTCAAGGTGTGAATAATAGCTGCCAACTCAAGATCATGAGTCACGTAGTTCTGCTCGTGCTCATTCAACTTCCTAGACTCATAGTACACTACATGTCCCTCCTACATAAGGACTCCACCAAGTACTATTTTGCATGCATATGTACACACTACAAACTCCTTATATGGATCTTCAATCTTAAGGAATGGAGCATTGGTCAACAACTACTTCAACTGCTCAAAACTAGTTGCACATTCTTCTGTCCATTCAAACTTCTTACCTTTCCTATGCAAGGATTTCATAGGATATGCAACGCATGAGAAGTTCATGATGAACCTCCTATAGTAACCTTCCAATCCCATGAATGATCTTACCTCATGCAAATTCTTAGGATTTTCCCACTCCATGATGGCCCTTATATTTTCTAGATCTATTGTTACGTCTTCCTTGGAAACAACATGTCCCAAGTAATGCACCTCTATCTGAAAGAATTTGCACTTGCTAATATTGGAATACAACTGATGCTCTCTTAGAAATCCCAACATTGTTGCTAAATTATCGGCATGCTCTTCTTCATTCTTGGATTATATCAAGATGTCATCAATGGATACAATAAAAAACATGTCCAAATAAGGACAAAACACTCTATTCAATAAACACATTATTCATCAACCTAGTCTTAAACGCAATCTTGTAGATATCCTCTTCCTATATGTGTATTTGATGGTATTGTGATCTCAAGTCGATCTTAGAGAACATTGTTTTTCCCTTCAATTTATCAAACAAATCATCAATTGTCGGCAATGGGTACCTGTTCTTGATCATTACCTTGTTCAGTTGCCTATAATCAATGCACAATCTTTCTTCTTTACGAACAACCCTGGTGCACCCCAAGGTGATACACTTGGCATAATGTATCCATTTTCAATCGTCTCCTTTAACTCCAATTTCAACTCTACTAACTTTGGGGTACTCATCTTGTAAGGTGCCTTTGATGCTAGTGCTACCCTTGGCACCAACTCAATAGAGAAATCTACTTCCCTGTGAGGAGGTAACTATGGAATCTCTGCTGAAAACACATCTTGATACTGTTGCAATATAGGGTACCTCTTGAATATTTCTTCATCCTCAACATCTTTACCTTTGTCACTAGATATATGCACTGCAAACATCACATAACCTTTTCTGCAACTACGCTTAGCCTGCATAGCAGTAACCATCCTCATTGATGTAGGCTTCTTCTTTTGCTATAAAATTCTCTTTTCCCCATTATCATCCAAAAACTCAATGTCCTTGTTAAAGCAATCCACTTTGGTCATGTGAAGGTACAACCAATCCATACCCAAAAGCATGTTATACGATCCCAATGGCAGTACATTCAAAAGTGTTGTTGTAGCCATACCATTTGACTTAAATGCACAAGCTTTTACACAATGGTGAACTCTCTTCTTTATACCTGTACCAACTACACCAACCAAGATTTGTATGCACTTATTTTCTCAAACCACACTTATCCACTAGGTCAGGATTAATATAACTATAATTAGATTTAGGATCAATCAAAATAGAAACAACATGACACAAAGCTTATTGTCCATCTCAAAAATGATAGATGCCTAATGATGTGCTTCCATGTTTTCCATAGCTGCATAAATCTAAGGAATGTTATGACCAACATCCACAACTATATACACATACTGAGCACTATAGATCTAGGGTCTACCACCCTGATACTACGAACAATCCCTCTTACAATGATCCTTGCCACATATTCAACACTACAACAGTGCTCTACCATTGCCTCTAGTATTTTGCTCTCCATGTCCCTTCTCAAATTTATTGAACTTCTTATAAGAGACTACATTTTCCTCTCACCTTCATCTTGAGGTCTTCCTTTTTTTGGTGGCTATTTTCCTTTAACTTTCTCATTTTCTTTCAAGTCAGGCTTATTCTCAACTTTGCGCTTCAACTACTCATAACTATGTTTCAACTTTCGGATGGCCTCCTCCAATGAGCTATGCTCATCGAACTCAATCTAGACTTTGTATGCTATTGGAAGTCCACTGATGAATATTTGAACCTTGGCCTTCTCCACCTTGAGGTAAGGCACATATATCAACAACTCCAAGAACCTGCTAGCATACTCATCATCTGTCATGGAACCCATTTGCGACTCATAAAACTCCTTAGCTTTGTCATCATAGTACCTTTCTAAAAAATACTTCTTCTTGAAGAGCCTCTCAAACTCATTCCAATTCAAGTCATCCTCCTGGATATCTTTAACACTCTTCACATCCTCCCACCAGATATTTTCTTTCCCTTTAATACTGAAAGTGGTTATCTTTGCTTTCATATTCTCTGAATAATTGTGCAATCTAAAGAACTTCCTTATACCAAGCAACCATTCCTTTGCATCCTGTGATTTCTTCATCTCTCCATAGAATGTAGGTGGATTTTCTTTCTTAAACTCATCCGACAAATATCCCTTGTCACTCCTCCTGTAAGGATGATAACGATGACAATCATAATGCCTGTCAAAATCAGAACTAGAATAATACTTGTGTCTATCTCCCCTCCTATCTGGAGTATCCAAGGACCTACCATCTCTGATCGTGTCCTCTCCATCCAACCTATACTCATCATGATACCTACATCAATATGCCCCGTTAGTTCTTTCTCCTGCCCATGGCTGATCCGAAGTGGTCCCTATCACTGCAATTCTAACGAACCCTAAAGTATCATTGCATTTACCTCTGCTTGTTTATCCTATGCCTGTATGATTTTGTCACTGTCTACCTTACAACTCCTTATTTCTTCCTTTAATCTTCTTAATGTATCTGTCAGATCAGAAGAGTGCTCAACACCACGCTACTCATATGATCCATAGAGAGAGTCTCGGGAAATGTAGTCTACCATCTTGCTAGCAATATTTGATATTCTTCTTGTAAGGTATATCATGTCAGCTAAACCAATTCACAATAAACCAACGTACCTTACCATAATTCGAGGAGGATACCTCATTTGTAGGATCAACAAATTAGCGTAATACATGTATAACATAATCATGACATCATATATAAATATAACACATAAGCATATAAGCATATAACCATCATTCTAGCTAGAGTCTAATCATCAATGCATGACCATATCAACTACACATACCATGACCTCATGCATGATAATGAAAACCATATCAATGCATATTTGAAAACATGTAAGCATTGACACACATAGAAGTGCATAACCAATCATACACTCATGACACACACTTCACAAGAACAACATCCTCTTTGATATGGTGACATCACTACAACCATGACTGACACCAAACATATGCAACTAGCATATAGAACACAAGGATGATTAACATACGTGCAACCGACATGAATGTTGGGTTGTGTTATATTCTTTCCATGACTAACCAATGTATTTAGCCGGGGAGTTAGAGGGGGGGCGAAGCCCCCACCTTGTTGCGCCAATTGCGCAGTGGGGGGGTCACAGGGGGTTTGAGGGGGGCGGGTAGCCCCTCTCTACGGTGTCCAGGGTAGCGCTCCAAAGAAAAAAAAAAATGGACCCTATATTAGGATGGGTGAACCTACCTATGGTTTTGTGCAGGGTTTTTGCACATGGTTTTAGATACGGTGGTTTATGATCCATGGTATTGGATGCTTCGGCATGTATAAATATGTATTGTAACATTGAAAGGAACATAACGAAAAATCAAGCTAGTAGTCTCGGTTTTGGGTTCCAGGTGAAATCTCTGTGTATATGTGTTTTATGTGTTATGCTCTCACATTGTTTATTTTCTATGTTTTAGAATTCGTCTGCAGGTAATTTCTGTACGGGGTTAAAACCTACATTTGGTATCAGAGTTATTTTAGCTTCAAGGGGACGCCTTTATTGCTGAGGGATTTCACTTGGGTCTATGGTAAACCCTGTTCAGTGGGAGATCTGCGGCATCGAATCTGGTCGTGAAAGAAGATGGTGAGCAGTGGAAAGATAGAGATTGAGAAATTTAATGGTCAGAGTTTTGAGTTATGGAAACTCAAGATGGAGGATCTGTTGGTAGATAAAGATCAGTGGATTGCGGTAGATCCGAGTACTAAACCAATTAGAGTGTCCGATGAAGAATGGAAGAAGTTGGATTGGAAGGCAAAGAGCATAATACAATTGTGTGTCTTGGATTTAGAATTGCTAAATGTATCAGTGGAAACTACGGTGAAGGCTTTGTGGGATAAGTTAGGGACTTTGTACCAATCTAAGTCTCTGGTGAATAAACTATTCCTACAGAAAAAGCTATATTACCTGAGGATGAAAGATGGAGACTCAGTGACAGAACATCTGAACGCATTTAATACTGTGGTAAGTCAGTTATTATCTGTTCATATTAAAATTTCAGATGAAGATAAGTGCATCAGTTTTTTGTGTTCTCTACCAGATTCGTGGAATAGTCTAGTTATTGCAATAGGTAGCAATGAAAATACCTTGCAATTTGATGGAATAGTCTCATCCTCGCTGACGGAGGAGATGAGATGGAAAAATATGGAGAGCCAGAATGGTGATGCCTTATCTATACGAGGACGGTCCCAAAACATAAACAAAAATAAGTCATCGAGTGGGAGATCTAAATCTTCAGGAAAACCTATAAAGGTGGTGTGCTGGAAATGCGAAAAGGAAGGGCACTACAAAAGGGACTGTAAATCTAAAGCTCCTGACAAAGGAAGATCTGATGGTGCTCCTTCTGCAGAGGTGAAAACCACCTCAGATGAAGGTGGGGATGTGTACTTGGGTTCTTCAAGTACACATGTAGATCATGAGGCATGGTTGATTGACTTAGGTGCATCCTTTCACTTCACTTCCCATAGAGAGTGATTCTGCGAGTATGAGAAATATGATGGTGGTGATTCTTATTGGGGGATGACAGGAAGGCTAGAATCGTTGGTCGCGGAAAAGTAAAGTTGAAGTTGCAAGTTGGAAGGGTTAGAACACTTCCGGGTGTTCTGCATATTCCTGCATTGGCCAAAAATCTGATTTTTGTAAGCAAGCTGGATGATGCAGGTGGCAAAACAGCGTTCGAGAAAGATACCTGCAAGATGGTTTGAGAAGCACTAGTATTGATGCGGGGAGTTCGTATTGGAACTCTGTACATGTTGCAAGGCAACACTGTTATTGATGGGTGCAATAGTTTTGTGATTCCTGAAAGTGGAGCAGAAAATCTAGTGGTCTCTGGAGAAAAGACCATGCTATGGAATCAAAGGCTTGGACATATTGGATAGAAAAGCCTTCGAATACTTCATGGTAAAGGTATGACTAATAGATTTCTGTGAAAATTGTGTATATGGAATCAGGTGAGTTTCCCCTCTCGTGGTAAGAGGAAGAAACAGATATTAGAGCTTGTGCATAGTGATGTGTTTGGACCTATGAAGGTTCCATCACTAGGTAAGTCTATGTAATATATATCATTTATAGATAACTTGTCAAGGAATACATAGATATATTTCCTTAAGAAGAAATCTGAAGTCTTTGATAGGTTTAAAGAATTTAAGGCTCTGGTGGAAAACCAGATAGAGAAGAAGATAAAGGTGTTGAGGTCAAATAACAGTGGAGAGTTTTGTAGTAAAGAATTTGAAGAATTCTATAAGAAGTGTGGTATAGCACGGCAAAAGACTACTCCATACACACCTAAGAAAAATGGAGTTTCAGAAAGAATGAACAAGATGTTGATGGAAAGGGCAAGAAGCATGCTCAATGATGTCGGTTAGGATAGTAATTTGTGGTAGAGGTAGTGGAGACAACATGTTACTTGGTCAACAGATCACCTTCATCAGCGTTGGAGGATAAGACTCAACAAGAGGTATGGACTGGTAAGAAACCCTCTATTTCACATCTGAGGGTATTTGGATGTGATGCACATGTACATGTTCCAAAGGAGAAAATAACCAAGTTGGATAGTAAATCTGAAAAGTGCATCTTTATTGGGTATAAGGATGGTTTAGAGGGTTATAAGCCTTGGAACCCAGTAACACGGAAGGTTGTGTACAGCTGAGATGTGGTGTTCAAAGAGGTGAAATATGTTATTAAACATGAATTCCAATTAAGGGAACCTGAGAAGATAGATTTTGAGCTTAAGGAGGAAGAATCAGACTCTATAGTAGAAGAGGAATCAGAAGATGAAGAACCACAAACTCTGGGTGTGAGAAGATTAGTTTGAGAAAGAAGGCAACCAGAAAGGTATAGTCCATCTACTTTCAGTTCAATTTTTTTTTTATCTATTACTGATGATGATCCCAGAACTTTGAAGGAAGCAGTAGATTCAGAGGATGGCAAGCTCTAGAAAGAGGCCATGGTTGATGAAATGGCATCTTTGCACAAAAATGAGGCTTGGGATCTGGTGGAGTTGCCGACTGGAAGGAAACCCATTGGCAGCAAATGGGTGTTCAAGAAGAAGACAAATGCAAAAGGAAAGGTGGAGAAATACAAAGCTCGGTTGGTAGAAAATGATTATTCCCAGGTGTTGGGAACTGCTTTTGGTGATATTTTGTCTCCTGTTGCCAAGGTAGCTTCTATTATATTACTTCTATCTGTTGTTGTTGATTTTTATTTTGAGGTAGAATAGATGGATGTGAAGACAATGTTTCTTCATGGGGATCTGGAAGAGGAGATCTACATGAAACAACCTAAAGGTTTTGCGGTGAAGCGTAAGAAAGAATTGGTATGCAAGTTAAAAAAAGTCTTTGTATGGGTTAAAATAGTCACCAAGGATATGGTATCAGAAATTTGATACATTTATACGGAGACTTGGCTTCGCCAGAAGCAAAGAATATCATTGTGTGTATTTTAAATAAATTGGTGGTCGTGTTATTTATCTGGTCTTGTATGTGGATGATATGTTGCTAGTTGGAAATGACAAAGAAATTATTGAGGATTTGAAGACCCAATTGTCCTCCAAATTCGACAGGAAAGATCTTGGTGCTCCAAAATATATTTTGGGCATGGAAATCAAAAGAGATCGGGCAAAGAGGAAGCTCCGGTTGAAGCAGAGGAAGTATGTCGAGACAAATTGCAGAGGTTTAATATGTAGGATAGTAAATCAGTGAAGGTTCCTATTCCTATAGGTGTAAAGTCATCTATTGAATAGTGTCCTAAGACACAAGAAGAGGAAGAGGACATGTCCCATGTTTCATATGCAAGTGCAGTCGGTAGCCTGATGTATGTGATGGTCTGTACTAGACTAGACATTGCACATGCAGTGGGAGTATTGAGCAGGTTTATGTCAAAACCAGGGAAGGAGCACTGGACAAGAGTGAAGCGGGTTTTCAGGTATTTGCGTGGCACTAGTGATTATGGCTTATGCTACCAAGGAAGACCAGGATTGGACAGAGTGTTGGATATTCGTGGCTTTGTTGATGCAGACTAGGTTGGAGATCTAGATCAGAGAATATCTACAAGTGGGTATGTGTTTAAATTATTTGGAGGTGCAGTCAGTTGGATGAGTAAGAAACAATCTATAGTGGCACTATCAACTATAGAGGCAAAATACATTGCAGCCACTCATGCAAGCAAGGAAGCAATTTGGTTGCAAAGATTTTGTTCAAGTATGGGGTTAGTACAGGGAGATATAAGGATAGACTGTGATAGTAAAAGTGCAATTTTCTTGGCTAAGAAACTTGCTTATAATTTAAAGACAAAGCGCATTGATGTTCAGTATCACTTTGTGAGGGATATGATAGAAGACAAAAAGGTGTTGTTGGTAAAGGTGGACACTTTGAAGAATACTGCAGATGAATTGACAAAATCTGTGAGCTCTAAGAAGTTCTCTTGGTGTAGAGAAACAATGGGCATTGTAGGGCTAGATAAATGACTAAGCTCTCATGTGGCCCCCTATGGAAAGAAAACAACAAGTGGGAGAATGTTGGGTTGTGTTATATTCTTTCCATGACTAATCGACGTAATTAACCAGGGGGTTAGAGGGGGCTGGAGCCCCCCCTTCGTTGTGTCGATTACACAGCGGGGGGGTCACAAGGAGTTTGAGGGGGCTGGGTATCCCCCCTGTATAGGGTCTAGGGCAGTGCCCCGACGAAATTTTTTTTGGACCTTATATTAGGATGGGCGGACCTACCTATGGTTTTGTGCATGGTTTTCGCACATGGTTTTGGACGCGATGGTTTTCAGTCCATGGTATTGGATGCTTCTGCATGTAAAAATATGTATTGTAACATTGAAAGGAACATAATGAAAAATCAAGCTGGTAGTCCCAGTTTTGGGATCCAGGGGAAATCTCTGTGTATATGTGTTTTATGTGTTATGCTCTCACATTGTTAATTTTCTGTGTTTTAGAATTCATATGCAGATAATCTATGTACAGGCTTAAAACCTACAATGAATGCATGATCAACACACAACCCATCTATTCTGAGGGGTGAACTATGCTCTGATACCACTCTATAACACCCTCCTCCGACAACTACCCAAGTAACCAGCCAACTGGGGTAAGCATGTGACGAGAAGTTTCTATGATATGATTTGACTCCCTATGTGTTAGTTAAGGAAGTGGAATTGATGGAAACACATTGTACCAGACCTTCTACACCTGCTACAAGACTCCCATAATGCATCCCAATCATTCCCTTGAGCAGCCCCTGGGTCCCATTAAGCTTTGAGACGACTAAACCCCCGGACACTCCTTTGATATGGACAAGGGTGTGTCTAAAGACCTCCTGACACATGCACATCATGGGTATGCATGCGTCTGGGACTTTTCTCCTCAAACCTGTGCCTGTGACTCCAGGATTTGTGCCACATTTCAAGCCCATAATCCAGGTCACTGCCTAGAAACCCCTGTAGCTTTTAGAATCCATAAATTACAAGACCACAAGAATTACAAATCAAAAAACGACTCTAGGACTAGACCTAATAATCTTCAACCGGGATTGACACTTTGTCAAACACTTGGCATCAATGCAATCTACAAGAAATGAATACAAGATAGAGCATAAATTACTATTAACTCATATGACACTTGACAAGAAGGATCGCCTCCCTCTTCCCTTCAATTACGTCTTGCATCCATTATCCATTCAATTACAAGTAAATACCTAAAATAACCATGTCTATAACCAGTCATATAACCAAGCTTATAACCAGCATTAAATCATGTAAATAACAATGAAATAACAGCCATTGAAGTTACATATTAAAAGGCACAAAAGCAAGAGAACTTAGTTTTTATTAAACATAGGCAAGAGTCGACCAGTTTCAGGACTTCCACGTACCGCCCGACCGTAGATATGGCTGAACCAAATATTGCTGGAAATAATACTGAGAGGGGGGGTTGAATCAGTATTATCAAATTCTTTTCAATATGTCTTCCTGATTTATACTTAATTTAATCTTCATATATTGATCATTAACTTGTATGTCAGTACCATATAATAATGAGCATGAAACAAGAAAAACAGATAGTCACACCAAAGAACACCAGATATAAGGTGGAAACCCAATGTGGGTGAAAACCAC